>JAOYNU010034307.1:0-12749 GCA_026745395.1 Tympanopsis confertula | reverse complement strand
TGAAACAGATGCAGCGATGGTCTCAATACACGTGTTAAAGGCCACCGCGGAAGACAAGAACGGCTCCGAGGGGACTTGAGACGTTCGGAAAGTAGGAGGCGTGGATGAATGAACTCCTGGTCAAGAAGTTTCAGTTACCGTATGGTCCAGAAATAGAGTGACAATACTATAGCTCCCCGTATTTCCATCAACGGCGGTCTCGAGAACCACGGCCCGTAATGGTTTATGATTTAATATCCTCTACAGGTCCTCGGATGTCCGTCCTGAATAATAAAAGGGGGTAGGGAAACTGGGATCTATTACCTATCTATCACACCTCCCTGTTTGGAATCAACCTCGGGATTGTTGTAGCGTATTGATAGCCTATATATCTCGGTGGCTATGACGACGGATCCTTTTCTTGATCCAGAAGGCTTCTTCAATACTGGCGGTTCCAGGGCTGATGTAACGTGGCCAGTTATAGAAACACCATCGAGGCTTCAGAGAAGAAGCGGACCCAGAGGAGGCCCCAGAGAAGTGTCTTATGACTGGAGGAGGCCTGGCGTTGAAGGGGAGACGTCAGCCAATACGCCCCCCCCAGCCCGTTGTACGTTGAGTGTGGAGATATCCGTTAGGATCACTTGCAACAAAGGTCTCGACTTGCCCGCGTGTTTGCGGCCGTTTGTCCCCCACACTTTTGGTCGTTGATCTGAAGTCCACTTCACTGCGTTGGATTTATGATTTCCAACCTCGAGTCGCCGGCCGCAACGCGGTCGATATCAAGCGGTGTTGTTTCCGGAGAGCATTCCCTCCAAGTCCGGGTGAATTGCATATAGCTTCCGTCGTGGTCAAGTGATTGGCTGCCTCCTGTAAAAATAGCTCGGCCGAAGGGTCGTTTCGCGGTATCCAAGACGCAATCAACGAGGCATATGGCAGTCGTCTTGTTGGGAGCACCTATCTTCCCCTCATCCTCCCCCGCGGCCACCTTTCCCGGCCCTTCTCCCGGGTTGATTTTTTGGCATCTCTTTGTTGGAAAACGTTGCTACATCAATTAAATTCCCTGCATAGCTAGTACGGCTGCTGCCTTTGCCCGCGCCCCAGGCCACCTTTGGGGGGGCATGTGCACTGCCAGACTGCCAATACCAGGCAAGGCCACTCTGCTCCAAGCCAGGCCTGGCCAAGTTATACGCCCCCCCACAAAGCGCCACCATATCATCGTCATAGGAAATGACCCTGCACCGCCCTTGACACATCTTATCAAGGCTGTTGGGGGGGGGATGGGACTCGGAAGAGGAGGGGACCCAGCCAAGCCCCTAGGCGGGCCGTTATAGAAGACGACGAGATGGACGGGAGGACGGATGGACGGCAGACGCATCCGGCATCATTTGAGGGTTTTCCCACGATGGGTTCACGATTATTCATTAATAGTTACACCTTCATAGTTGAATTAAGTGTGCGGACAACCGTACATGATTCTTGCACGAACGAAACGAATAGGTAGCAATACCAGTTATGAGGGGTGGGGGTACGTACTATCATATACTGGTGACATTATCTGAGACTGTCCTGCCTTCTGCTCGTCCGTTCGTTGGCTTACAAGGACATAATATGTCTATCTGTCTCGTCCTCGCCCACCATCACCTACATATCCCCGTCTCTTGTAGGCCTAATCTGCATCAGCCGTGGCAACGTTACTTGCTTCGTCGCAGAGCCATTGCCGGTCAACATCTGTCACTTCTCTCTCAGGCCCTTTGGGAATTTGTTGGTTATCGTCTTACGATATCAGGCCACGGCCACTTTAAGTAATAACAGACTCCAACCGGTACAGAAACCCGCTCAAAACCTGCGGAACTACGAAAGGTGCAGTGCGCACTCATTTAGTATCTTCAAGATTCACCCACAGCGGGAGTCCATGGTGAGTTATCTTGCAGATGGTCAGAAAAGCCCGGCCATTTAAGCCCACAGGTCTGACCATCCAACATCTACGGTAAACTGTCGACTTGCACTTCCTCTGGACCCATAGTTCTCCTATTTTTATCGTCATCTAGCACACAGAATAAACGCCAAAGATCGGACAACTCGTCGTTTAGATATATGTCGATATCATAAAACTTGGACTATCGGGTTGAGCGAATGCATTCCACGGGTTTGTCAATCAATCCATCCATATATGGGTGCGTCCCAAGACATGGCCCACGCCCCCCTGCTCATCGGGTTCCCATATTTGGCCACCCACATCAAGTGCGAGAAAGAAAAAATTCAGCGTTGCCACGTGAGGTCCCAAGATCGGCCGCCCCAGAATCAAAAGCATGCATGATTTTCGACCTTTCGAACGCGAACCTCTTTTTATTACTTGCGTTACAGACAGCCAGCCACCCAACCAACATGGGACCGTGTCCTTGTTTGCTGGCGCAACACCGTCGTTGCATTTCGTTGTTTGCGAATTTACATGTTGTGTTGTGTTGCATCTCATGCTGCTGCAACTTCTCACGTCTTTTAAGCATCCAAAATACCATCATACGAGCGCGGCAAGTTATGTGTACAACAAATCATGTCAGGATTACAACGCGTGCAATATGCCCACCAAGGATCATCGATTTGCAATCATCACAGCTCAACATAGCAGATCGGTCACCTAATATCTCCAGGTCAGGCATCCAAAGATTTTTACTCGACGAGCTGGCCTTTTCGCAGAACATTTAGACAACTAGGGATGGCTGAGTGCGATAAAAGAAGGGGCTGCCCTATTTTACAGATGCGGCCTGTCTTGGAAATCCGGGGAGCGATTTCGCGAGTGATATGGATCCCTATTACGGTCGCGCGATCGTCTGCGTGATGCCATCCATCCTCTGCCACCCTGCCACCGTCCTCTACTACCATACCCCGGACTCCGGCTTCTCCCGTTTCCCCAGCCGGCGTCCAGATCAGCCCCCCTCTTCCACTTTCCATCGCGTCTCCATCCCGGGGATCTAGATCTCGATCTATTGACATAACGGTTGCGACCATAGTTTCCATGTCTATCGCCGCTTTTGCTTGGGCTGCTGGAGAGGGATCTTCGGTCATCAGCTCCTCTGCGACGAGTCGCTCTTGTTCTCGATGAAAAGGCGTGTTCTTGAGAGGGCAAAGGTTGCCGTGTAGGAGACTGATCACGCTGGGACCCACTGGACTCATCATCCCTTGTTATAGACATTCGAAAAGAGTTGTGGTTTGGCTTTGGTGATTGACTCTGCTGCGAAACGTCCGACGGACTAAGGGACACGGTGGCAGGGCTGGTGTAGAGTGAGACGCTGATGACGGAGCCGTCCAGTATACAATCGTCCATTCCATCGAGTGCGGCGTCGGCTTCGGTTTCTGAGGCGAATATAACAAAGGCAGTGCCTCTGTTATTGTTGACTGGATATATGATCAAGTGTCAGTGTCGATAAGACCTCACAATTTCCCTCATTGTTAGAGTAAAATGCTCTTACAGTCAGGATTTATAGGCAGTTCCACGTCCTTGAGCTTTCCAAACTCGCTGAACATCTCAACCAAGTGGTTGCGCACAACGTTCTTGCTCAATCCCTCGACGACAACCTACCGAATGACCGTATCAGTAACTTTCAAGACAAGACGTTCAAACGGCTTCGGCGGATCGAACCTTTGTTCCGGACTCCGATGTGGTCAACCTCCTTCCACGGTCGTAGTCGTCTCTACGTCCCCATCCACTCCTGCTGTCACTGCGTTCTCGATCGTACCCTCTTGGTCTATCGACTCTCGGTATAATCGACCGTGAGCGATACCTCGAATCGCTGGAATGAGTACGCGAGCGCGATGATTTGTTATAACCATAACGTCGGCCGCGCGATCGAGAGCGGTCCCGTGTACGCGATCTTGACTGTGTACGTGAGCGAGACGTTGAGGATAGTATTGACCGCGTTAAGCTTCGGGATCTAAAAACTGAAGGGGATCGGCTTTTAGATCGCGACGGCGGAGGAGGAGCACCTATATGATGATGGGCTCTGTGATAGTTCGCATGAACTGGCGACAATGGCGGGCCGAATCTACCACCGCGATGCCGTGATTTGAAGGCCATGATGTGGCTGGCAGCAATATTTTGTAATACTCTATCAGGTTGCCAGAGTTGTCGTAGGGTTAATGGCGACTCGAAGGCTTCATCTCTACAGTGTTGTGGAGAAAAGTGAAGCACCGTGACGTGACGCGAACGCAGGGCAAGTGGGGCCCCGAAATGTCACGTGGGGATGATGGAGGTTGGATATAGATAACACCCACTGTAAGGTTCCAACTTATTAGTTCCAGCAAGCAATACAACAACCTTCCTGCCAGTGTGCAGTCATCTATTTGGGCTAATGGATGTCACATGGTAGCTTGACGCTTCTTAAAGATGAATTTGCGTTGCGAGAAGTCGAGGCCGATATCTACGATTCAATTTTGTATTTTGCATGATGTTTCCAGATATTCCCAAAAGAAAAAAAGAAAAAAATAGAAAAAAGTCCACTCGAACCACATAACCAGTCTATAAAACAACGCCCAACTCACATACCGTGGGAAGACACGGAACGATCGTTCTAATCACCATACTAGCACCTATAGCGATCGTTTATAGTGTATCATCTTCTATATGCTGACTCTGGCGACGACTGCTGTTTGCCAATCCATCCATCCTTTTTTTCACGCCTCGAGAGCCCAGTCTTCGCATGCGGGTTCAGTCTGCCTCATCATCGGTGTCGGGTGGCTTTGGCGTGCCCTTCGGACTGTTCAACCACTCAATATGCCTGAGTCGTCGCCTCGCCTCCTTCTCCTTCAACTCCTTCTTTGTCGGCTTGCGTTTCTTCTTGGCTCTAAAGCTCAATTCACCACCCTCGTCATCACTGGGTGCGGCGCTTGATACGACACTGCTTGCGGCGGTGCTGTTGACTGCGCTTCCAGCACGACTGGCGTTGGGAGTGTCCTCAAATCGATCGAGTGAGACGGCTGCATTCCCCTTTTGTGTAACCTTGCCATCGTTGACATGCCACTGCTCTGAGCAAAGAGCCCCCACGAATTCGTCGTTGTGAGATATGAGAATGACACCTCCCTTGAAATCGCGAATAGCTACGGCGAGGCCTCCGAGTGAATCACGATCCAAGAAGTTAGTTGGCTCGTCCAGTACGAGTAGGTGTGGGTTATTCCACATGGCACCAGCGATGACGACCTTGACCTTTTGCCCGCCGGACAGTGAGCCGATCTCGTTATGATTTGCGATCTCGGGATCAAGGCCGAGATCCTCAAAGTGTTTGGAGATGACCGCAGGTTGAAGCTCACGATACCCAAGACCCTCGCGTGAGGCTTCGTGGTCATCAAACTCTTGAACAAGCTTGTCAAAGCCAAAACCCAGCAGCGTCTCACGCGAGATCTGCGAGTTGAACTTTGGAAGAAAGCCGCGCCATTTACTACAGAGACGTCAGTCGTGCCCTAGAAACGCCGCCAGCGTGGAAACCGTCACTTACATTTCATATTGGAACGTCTTCTTATACTTTTGCCGACCAACGAGAGCCTCGATCTGCCGCTCGCCCTTTCCATCGCCGATATCAATGGTTTTTTCCATTTGCGCCCGATCCTTGTCAGAAAGCAGACGTGTCTGCTTCATATGAACCTCACGATCGTCACCATGGGCGTATCGCCATTGCAGGTACTGGTTTGGCGTCTTCTCGAGATGCATCTCGACGTGCTCGAGAGCATGCTGCTTGATATATCCGATCCGGAGGTTGGGATGCTTCTCAACCTTGCCTTCTGTCGGAATCGTTTCACCCGTAAGCATCTTGATGAGCGTCGACTTCCCGGCACCATTGGGGCCAATGATGGCGACGCGCGACGCCAGCGAGAGGGAACAGGACACGTTGGTGAGCGAAGGCTTCGTGGCCTTTGGATACGTGTAGGAAGCATTAGTCATGCGGATGATGGCGCGCGTATTGGACTTGACACCTGATAGGATGCCAGGAGGAGGGAATTTGAACTGAACGTTGGACGCCGAGAGGGTATAATAACTTTTGGCTTCGGGGCGTGCTTTTACGAAAGCAGCAAGATTGCCCCGGTAAAGAGCCAACTTCTTGTTTGGTTCATAGTGGTAGATGTCGGTCGTGACCTCGTCCAGGAAACCGGAGTCGTGCGACACTATCAGGCTCGTAATGTCATGGTGTGATTTGAGGTAGACTTCCAGCCACTTAACATTCTCGACGTCCATGTGGTTCGTTGGCTCGTCCAGTAAAAGAACGTCCGCTTTCTTAAGCATCGCACGCGCCAATGCAAGCTTCATCTTCCAACCACCGGACAATGATCCTACCTTTTGGTTTTGACGCCCTTCGGGACCTGATGTAAAGCCGAACTCTGAAAGGACCTCTACAATTCGATCATTGCCCTGCGCAGCAATTTCCGGGTCTTTGGAAACGAACTCGAGAATGCTGATATCAGCATCTTCACCCTGGTTGTGCTCAACGTAGCAAGTACGAAGAACATCCTGGGGCGGAAAACCCTCGAGCTTTCCGCCGGCAATACTCTTCATCAGTGTCGATTTTCCAGCGCCATTACGTCCGCAAAGACCGTAGCGATGGCCCTTGAGCAAGCGCAGGTTGGTGTGCGAGAGCAGAAGCATGCCACCGTAAGCGAGAGAAAAGTCTGCATTGACGATCTCAATCTCGCCGTCTTCTTCCTTCTCCGGCTCTCCGTACTTGAGGTTGTATTCGTCAACATAGTGCTTCTGTAGAGCCTCAGCGATTGTGTCGTGCGAGTCCGGGACAATAGATTTCATATACGGGCCAACATTCAATGAAATCCTCGCAACAAAGTTGTGGTTCACATCCTCCGCCACCATCTCGCACACGTATGGACGAGCAAGCTTGTTCAAATCTGGTTGGCAGACATTTGCGTTTTGCTTGATCAACTCGGCTTCAAGAATCTTGTCGACATCTTTGGCAGTGATCCTTGGAACCGCTGATTCCTCGTCGCCCATGGCCTTCTCCATAGCGGCGAGGGCACGATTTGCAAGCCCACGAACTTCAGGTAAAGAGGCGCGGTCAGCGACCCCCTTTACACCCGGCTTTAGCTTGGGCAGGAATGTACGGGCCTCAATTGGATCGTGAACGAGTTTAGTCAAGTTCTCAGTAACAACCACGGTTTGACGGAGTACCTCCTGGGGTGTGCTCGGATTATTGAGGGAGCGCTCAAGGATAGGCGTTAGCATTGCGAGAACGGGCGAAGTGACAATAGCCACAAAGGTGGTTTGTGAGAGTGCGTGGATAGCCCTGTGCAATGTCTGCGCCGAGGGCTTTTCAATAGACTCGATGAGGACAGGGAGTCTGGGCGAGACGTCGTCGTTGGACAACAGCGTCGTCAGAGAGTTCATGGTCGTAACAGCTTGCTTCGAGACCTCGCCTTTGAGATCATGCATCCCTGCTTCGACCAGCGGAATGAGGCTGGCTAGCTTGGCGCCCATAATTTCCCGTAGAGAATCTTGCTCATCTGCCTCCTCTTTGGTCGAACCAACCGTCTGATTCGCCTTGTCAGCCATGCGCTGCATGAGCTTGTAGGCGCCAATGGTGCCCTGCCACTTTCCCGTCTTTTTGGAGATATAATTGCAGAGAATCGGGAGCAAGCCGACGACCAAAGGTTCGGCCCTGAGGCGTTTGAACAGGGCGTCGAGGCCATATTGCGCGGCTTCGCGCACAACAGCGCCTTTATCAGAGAGGGCATCAAGAGCGAGAGGAACGAGGCCGTGGTCGGGAGAAAGGAGAATTGGCTCAGAAAGAGGATCGCGCAGTGGGAAACGCTCGAAGACGGCGCCGAGTAGCTGGTATCAATGAATGCATCAGTACACATCATCGACACGTATATAAAGATAAATCAACACACATTCTGCGCTCCTTCGCGTTTGAGACCATTTTTTTTATCAGTCGCAGCCTTGCAAATCTGGCCTAATACTTCGTACTGCTGAAGACCGTAGGCGCCTACACTTGATAGCAGCAGTTCGCAAACAGCGTAGCTGGCATCGACGGACGCGTTCGATGTGGACGCGTTAAAGGCCTTCTCAACAAGGGATGCGACGTCGTCAGAAGATGGCGGGGGGGGGACATTCTTGGACACGACGATTGGGGGGGTGAGACCCCCGTTGGCAGCGTGATGCATCGTGCTGATAGACTCTTCTGTTCTTGGATCAATGTTCTCTACAGTGGGTAGAGAGGCGAGATCGAGGATCGAGGTACAGGAGAACTATATTTAAGGAAATTAACAGAGAGACAGAGTGGAAAATGTTCAATACACACTACCTCGAAGCCTCGGAGATGAAGTTGTTAACCCAGAATTCCGATGGATGCCCAACTTTTTTACTGAAGTTTTCACAGCGGAGACGTTAAAGTGGATCAGCAAAGATAAGCATCCTGGTTATCTAGATAAGGTCGGGTTATCTAACGAATCGCGTCACGTGCCTACACATCACAATTAGGGTTCTGGTTCTTGTCAAATCTGGCCGATCCACAAGTTGAAATCACAATCTTACAAGCCTTCTTCATGTATCATCTCCAGAGCTATTCTAGAGTTTTGTTGCCGTTGTCAGTAGCAAATTAAAGAAGCTCGTTATTGACAATCGTGAAAATCACTCCCAATCTCGCGGAGAGTTGGGAGAAAGCGATATGGAACCCAACAAGTTAGGTTTATCTGAACTGTGTAAATATTAATGCTTACCGTTCACTTTCCATAGGGTATTGATGCTTGGTGCTGGTTTTGTCACACGACCGACGCTGGATATACTCTCCGATTCAGGCATTCTCGTGACTGTTGGTATGTTCCTCGCCCCAAGGGTGCATCGCAATCACTTTATTGACGCCTACTGACGCTTATATAGCTTGCAGAACTCTCGAATCCGCCGAGACACTCATTAAAGGTGTTGCGAATGTCAACGCCATCTCGCTCGACGTTTCCAACGAACAGGCTTTAGATAGAGAGCTTTCGAAGCATGATCTTGTCATTAGTCTGATCCCTTACACTTTCCACGCTACCGTCATCAAGTCTGCCATTCGCCAAAAGAAACACGTTGTCACGACGAGCTACGTTTCGCCAGCCATGCAGGAGCTCGATCAACAGTGTAAGGATGCCGGAATTACTGTGATGAATGAGATCGGTTTAGGTAAGCCCTATCTACCAATATCCTCATCTGTTGGAAGTACTAAGAGCTGACTCAACTTCATTATAGATCCTGGCATTGATCATCTATGTAAGAGTCTATCCTGAACATTTACTGGGCCATCGATAATAATGATTACAAGATGCTATCAAGACTATCGATGAAGTCCACCGCATGGGAGGGAAAATCATATCGTTTCTATCATACTGTGGTGGTTTACCAGCGCCAGAGAACTCTGGAAACCCGTTTGGATACAAATTCTCGTGGTCACCTCGCGGTGTTTTACTTGCACTAAGAAATCCAGCCAGCTTTTACCAAGAGGGCAAGATTGTGAATGTTGCAGGTACAGGTAAGATAGATGCTAACACAATGATGTCGTGTCAAATTCCCAGACTAACAAGGAATTGTTGAAGATCTCATGGCTACGGCCAAGCCATACCACATCTACCCAGGCAAGTGATTTCATTCCTGTATCGATCGATGTGTGGTGGTCACAAATCTGATACCGTGGGGTCGAAGGATTTGCTCTGGTCGCGTACCCGAACAGGGATTCTACTGGATATAAGGAGCGCTACAGCATCCCTGAGGCCCAGACCATCATCAGGTAACATTTTTTTCAAATTAAGAGCCTGCCAGTCACATAGTCGACTGACATATTTTTAGAGGTACTCTGCGATACGTGGGTTTTCCAGAATTTGTCAAGGTCCTTGTCGACATAGGATTCTTCAGTGACGAGGAACAAACCTGTTGTAAAAAATCTGTCCCATGGAAAGAAGCAACCCGGGATATACTTGCTGCTCCGTCATCAGACGAAGAGGATCTCATCCAGTGCATATCTGCCAAGACAGCTTTCAAAGACGATGCTCAACGACAGCATGTGCTGGCCGGTCTAAGATGGCTTGGACTCTTTTCATCAGATAAAGTTCGCGTTCAAATCCTGACTTTTTACCCCGTTTGATGCGTCAGACGCAACTGCCAAGTACGAGGGTGCGCGATTTCGCTAACACTGCAGTGACGAAGATTCTCCCAAGAGGAAACCCGTTGGACACCCTCTGTGCTACCCTCGAAGCAAAAATGCAATTTAGTGACGGGGAACGCGATCTCGTGATGTATGCACGTGGCTTCAACCCCCCATCCAGGAGTAATATTGACAATATGAAGTTTGCAGCACAAATTTGAAGTGGAACTGAAGGACGGGACTAAGCAGACCAGACTTTCAACCCTTTGTGAGTATGGTAGTAACGAGCCGGGTGGTTACTCTGCAATGGCCAAACTTGGTGAGCTTTCCTACTCTAATGAATAAATACATTGACTAATGTAACCAAGTTGGTATCCCATGCGCGGTCGCTGTAAAGCAAGTCTTGAATGGAACCATTGCTGAGAGAGGTGTTCTCGCTCCGATGTCCTCTAAAATCAACGATCCTCTGATAAAAGAACTAAAGGTCAGCACCATTTCCCAAATGACAGCGATTGCATCGTGCTGATATATAGTTAATTAGGATAAGTTTGGTATTTCCTTCCAGGAGGAGATCGTCGTATAGGCTATATTGAATTGAAGTTTATCACCTTAGCCCTTAAACGTACTAGTAATTTCTTAAAACGTATATATTTTCTATTTTTAAAAAGTTATATATATATATATATTTATAATTAAAGATTCATGTTGTTAACGGCAACGCGCTGTGAATAGCAGTTTAGGGTACCGATAGACTTTTATTAATTAGATAACGAGAGTAAGCTACGAAGTTCTTATAGGATCTAAAGTAGGGCTTTCCTAGCTCGTAATATAATTATATAATTATAATATAACCTCTTATATCTAATAGGTCTTACCCCGTAATAATACCCTTTATTTTTCTATTTTTATAGTATTAAACCTCTTCTATTATACTTTTAAGTACCTAGTTCTTATTAGATAATACTCTTTCGGTCTATTATTCTATTAGATACTCCCCTACTTCGTTTCCTAATTATCTAAAGCTATAATATCCTCGATATTTTATAGGTTTATTAAAGTAGGGGTTTTATAACTTATTCATTTTACTTATATAATATATTCGTTCTATCGTTTTCTTGTATAACGGTCTACGTAAGAGGTAAACCTTTTTACGTAGAATAAGATTATATTCTAAACTAAAGAGAAGAGAAGGAAGAAGAAGACCCTACGAGAGGCGTAGGGTCCTTTATATATAGTAAAAGGCCCTTAGGGGCCCGGAGAAGTCCGTATAGTTCTATAAGCCTAGACCTAGGTCTAGGTTCGATAGAAGAGGCTAATTCGCTACTATCGAAAGATAGTAAAGGGTCTCGGGTTTTTAGATTTACTACTATCGAAAGATTTACTACTATTAAAGGATTTACTACCGGAATTTACTACTATTAATTATTAGCTCTAATAGTTAAGCTATTAAATCGAAAATAAATTTATTAAAGAGCTTAAGCTCTTCCGGTTCTAGGGGTAGTATTCTTTTATCGATCCGACTAGTATTCGTAGAGCTAGACGGCGGCGAAGATAACGAGTACCGGATAACGTTAAAAGGACTACGTAACTAATAACTAAGCTACGTATAGGGCTGCGTACGATTTAGCGAAGGGGTGGCCGAGGCTTTTAGAAGGGTCTTAACCCTTTACAGTTCGCGTATTTCTCCTAGGTTTCTTATATATCCGCTATCGCCGCTACCGCTAAATCGTAGTAATTTCTTAGTTTTCTAACCTATTCGCGTCCCTTTTCGGCCGGAGAGATAGTAGATCCGGTAGAAGACCTTATATTAGTTTCTAGGGTCTCGAAGTAGTATCCGTAGTTTAGGAAGAATAAGGAGAATCCGGTATATATAGATTTTTAGTTACTAAAGGCGAGTATCGTATTAGGTAGTAATATATCCTAGTTATCCTAATTAAATAAGTAGAAGATCCGTAAGTAAACCTCTAGTTCTATATTTAAATATTCCGTAGATTTATCGGTTTAAGGATAAAAGGCCGTAGATAAATACTTCTAGATTCCTAGAGACCGGTAAACCTCTTTCTAGAATAAGCTAGTAAACTAGGGTCTTTTATCGGAAATTATAGCGCGGGGGAGTCTATAGTATACGTAGATATACCGTAGAAAGGTATAGGCGATATCCGGGGCCTTTATCTTCTTTATAAGTATAAATATAGGGCTTTTCGTAAATCTATCTATAACTACTAGTATAGTAGACCCGTTAGGAGTTTCGGGGAGGTCTACTATAAAATCTATAAATAGTTCTTACTGGGATCGTTCCGGAACGGGTAGGGGTTATTACGGGATAAGACCCGTTAGACCTAAGAGGTCATATATATGTGAGATTTAGTGGAGGCAACTGCAGCTGGTTAGGGCCTAGATATTACTAAACCCTATCGCTAGATTAATCGTATTATAGTTATTTAATTAAATCCATTATAAAACTCTTTAATTATAGTAGATATTTATCTAGGAGGCCTATTATAAATACGGCGTTATACCTAGGTATTACTAGCTAGCCCTTAAATATATAAAATATCTACTTAACTATACCTATATCCTTATACTCCCCCTCGGAATTAGCTTCCGATATAGTATTATAAAACTATTTCCGAATAGTTTCGTTATTTCTCGTCGTATATA
>JAOYNU010034196.1:0-12755 GCA_026745395.1 Tympanopsis confertula | reverse complement strand
CCGGTATCGGTCAATTCGTCGCGGCATATGCCCCCAATGCAGTCTTCGCATCGCTGATCAACCCCCTCATCATTGGTACCTTGGTTTCCTTCTGTGGTGTCCTAGTTCCATACGCTCAGATCCAAGAGTTCTGGCGCTACTGGATCTACTGGATGAACCCGTTCAACTACCTCATCGGTGGTATGCTGGTCTTCACCGTCTGGGACACCGATGTCGACTGTGCCAAGAACGAGTTTGCCATTTTCAGTCCCCCTAACGGCACGACCTGCGGCGACTATCTCGAGGGTTACTTGAAGGGCATGGGTCACAGTGCCAACCTCGTCAACCCGACCGCCACCGACTCTTGCAAGGTATGTGAGTACAGCCGCGGAAGCGACTACCTGAAGACACTCAATCTCAACTCCTACTACTACGGATGGCGCGATGTAGGTATCGTCGCTATCTTTGCTCTCAGCTCATACGCCTTGGTTTACCTACTCATGAAGCTTCGAACGAAGGCTTCTAAAAAGGCTGAGTAGTCACGCCTTGAATATACCCTGCGATAAAAATTTGTGTTTCTGTTTTGCTTGCATTACTAGACTTTCATACAGCAGGGAGCTGGCGTTGGCTTTGTGATATTTGTTAGATTATGATTTACATTTTATCTTCACATTAATGGATAGTTGCTACGAATGATATCTCCAGTCTTGAATGTTTTAACTGTGGCTACTGGTAGTACGATTAGAGCTGTTGCATGTCACATGTGACCGGCCTAGTTAGCGGGTCTCGCCCAGCAGGTAGATCCTCAACTACATCTACCCTAACCTCTCTTCCATCGTTTGGCAGTTTCGTGCTAGCCAGCATAACCGTCGCAGTAGTACAACATGTATAGCCATAGCCAATATAATAGCTTCAGGTCTTCAGAGACTAATATGCCCCATACAGCCTTCCGTACGGGTGGGCACTTTGAGATGTTTCTAAATTCCCTTAGCCCGGCTGGTTTGTGTAGGGATGTACATGCTAGAGCTGATAAGGTCTGGGTGTCCGAAAAGTCATACAGGAGTCCGCGTAGAAAGTCTCGTGGAACAAGTAAAGCTCGTTCAACGAGCAAACCGCTCAGACACAGACAGCTAGCAGCTCCTGTCCCTTTGCTACGCTAGCCAGATTAGCGTATGCATACTCCTTCTCCGTACGGGTCTACTAAAAAATATCCCGCAACCTTGTGGACCTGCCTGCGCGGTAGTGGAGAAAGCAAGTTCGTCGACCATGTGGACAAGCAACCGGTTCCAATCTTGATATCTTCGCATCCTCTTGCATACGAACTACATGCATACCTCGATGCATTGGATCCATTTTCAAATAAATTTCATTCCCACCCGACGGCCCGGCATGAATGGATACTCGGCTTGACGCTCGGCCTGCCCGGTCTCCACTATCGACCTGCTATCAGCTGGCCCCAGCACCATTTGAAAGAAAAAAAGCTCTAGCTCTAAAGCCCCCGAGATATCAATATGACAGGGTCCGGCCCCTCGGAGGTTGGGCAGCAAGAATGGATACCTTCTAGAAATTTGAGGTTCGTACTAGTCGAAGCCCTTCCGCACTAAGCGGCGCTTTAGACTGAAAAGGGGTCAGTGAAACCCACAGGCCAGGGTCACGGATCGCAGGAGCAAGCCCTGTGGCATGGAATGTAAGATTATGTCGCATGGGAGAATTATCAATCTGCCTAGCGCGGCTTTCTTAAATTTGTGCGACGGTTTGCTATGGCCCGTTACATTGAATTTGCAATATCGTGAATTTTGCCGACAACGTGCTGTACTTTTGCTATCTGTCTGTGGAGACATGTAATACAAATCAGGGAAGTAGCGATTTCGCCATTTTGGAGGCCTTTGACAGATAGTTACTCCGTGCATCTGAATGTGACAGGGGCTGTTCGGGCCGAGTGGAGAGGAGGAAGGACCTTGTTTCGAGGCATGCCGTGCTCCTCGGGGCAATAATTGAAGACAGCTTCTGTTTTACTCTGCTTTTATTTCACGGGGCAATTCTGGGTGATAATTCCAGGCGCTAATATTATATGACCCACGCAAGTTCCACATAACAGACCATTTGGAAGGTCCGACCCGTGAAGATGAACACCAGTCTAGTAGATGCAATTTCGCACCTAACTATTCAAGCGCCTTGCTCAAGTCGACTCCCTCGCGGTGCTGATAATCGTGGCTGTGCCGCTGAAGAAGATCGGCATCGGATAGACTTGTCGCGTTTTAGGCTCAGTTGATCAGTTGATCGCTTCCTGATCCAGTTTTATTTCAATGCCAACCGGAGGCGAGAGGTTGTGAGCTGCCAATAACGTGCTGCGAAGCACTGATATCTGTGCAAGATGCACTCAACGTCCTGGTTCCACACACCATGCGATTCCTTGCATTGGCCGGACATATGCAGATCGCCAGGAGGTCTTCATGACACCTTTTTCTCCGACATTGACTTTACGATTCTGCGCTAAGGGGGTCTCTACCCAATGAGACTATGCGAACGCCATATCGTGCTGATGTCCTTATTTGAGCCCATGCGCCAATCGTGAGAAATACCTGCATAACCAAGTTTCTGTACGGTTGTAAAAATAAAGAGGAAAAAGCAAAGGTTAGGGCCCGCTTCTAGGCGATCTGTGTGGCACAGGATGCAACAGAATTTTTCCCATGTATGCTCGGAGTAGACGAGGGTGAATATTCCATGGAACATAATATGCTCACCTGTGTAAACATAGTTCTCGAGGCAAATGATCTAGACTTCCATATTAGCCGAAGGAGAGGTTCGTGCTGTGCCAAGCGACGCGCCGGTGACGTAGGCCACAGAATCATGGCAGATCGCGATCGGTGCGACTTCATCCCCAGCTTCGCGCGTTTTCCCTGCAGACTACTGTTTTCACACCCCAAAGCACGGTAATCAGATATCAGAATTCTCGACCCGCCCTTGTCGCGCACCATGCCGTGGTCCTTTGCGCTCCCTCAGGGGGTCTTTGCGTCGCCGCTACTTTCCATCGCCACCCCAATTCTCGGCGGAAACGTAGTCGCATTCGTGGTCAACCGTACGTGATAGATGAGATTGACGAAACAGGAAGAAAAAAAAAAACAAAAACAAAAACACAAATTGCTCACGAGGATCCAGAAAACCGAACAAAGGACACCTACCGCGATCTCCGACAGCCCCCCTTCAACCCACCGGCCTGGCTCTTCGCGCCCGCATGGACTCTCCTCTACGGCCTGATGGGCTATGCGTCGCACCACGCTACTAAGATTGCGAGTCAATCCTTGTCTGCAACCGTGGTACAGGCCAACGAGAAGGCGCAAACCTTGTACACAAGCCAGCTAGCGCTGAACCTGCTCTGGATGCCACTGTTCTTTGGAGTGGGGCGGCCGGCCGCGGCCCTGGGCGATATGGCGCTGCTAGTCGGGAACGTGTCGGTGTTAATGGCCGAGTGGTGGTCGGCAGACCGAACAGCCTTCTGGCTCATGGCGCCGTACTTGGCCTGGCTCGGATATGCGACATATCTCAATATTGGGGTTGGGTATCTGAATGGCTGGAAATTGCCTGAGAAGAAGCGCTCGGAGTAGACTACGGGCCGGGGAATCGGGATGCCGGGCCGCGAGGGAACAGCTGTGTGTGATACAGCAGATTTATGGGCCTGGGATATTCACGGTTCACGATCTTGGAGTGGGCGGTTATCAGCGTGTACGGAGTAAAAAAGATCCTCATCTGGTGGTGTGCGTGGGAGGTCCACTATTATTCCTCTGTGGCGTCGTCTGTGCTTCCTTTCAATGCGATTCGTAATTCTTGTTTCGAGACTTCTTTTGTGTTTTCCTGCAGTGGGCCCGTTTCTATCTTAGTCCTTGATTTGACTCTGTCGATGATCACAGTCTGGGCAAAGCTCCAGCCTGGCGTTGTGTCTCGCCCGGTCGCTCCGCTTTTTTCCAGCCTACAAGGAGCTCGCAAGGTGGATGAGCCCATCACGGTGGACCATTGCGCTGTCATACTGTGAGACGATCAACAATGATCAACAGAGCTTGAGCTCAGGAGGTGGCCAAAATTTCGTCAAGCGGGTAGAGGGATCGTCATGGCCCAGCAAGACCCTCATCCTGGTGGGGGGTACATTTGTCGGCGTGATAGAAGGACGATAAGGGCACCAATCTGAATAATCTCATGTATCAAGCCGCACTTAGCGTGATCTCAAAGTCCACTCCGCGAGCTAGAGAAAATGCCCCGAGTCAAACCTAGGAGGATGAGCAGCGCAAACCGTGGTTCGCACCAATTATGGCACCTCGTGCGATGACAAGAGCCGGATCGCCACCAGACCCACCACAAGCTGATGTGTTCGGTACGTACCCTGCCACACTGTGTCTTCTAGAACCTGGTGCGCTTGGACTCCCCCTGTCTGAGCTTTGGCGAGGGGCATGAGGATGGCCATGGCTTGTTCTCGTAGGCGCCCTGAACTGGATACTGTTAGCCTGTGTATCTGCAAGTAGTGCCGCGAATCAGCAGGCGCCGGAGTGTCATGCATCCTTATCGTGGCAGCGCGGATCTAGAACTTGCGGCGGATCCGGGACAATTTGGATGTTTGGGACGGCTGGATCGGCTTGGCCCATGGTTTATTTTGGTTTTTTTTACTTTTAGTATTTTTATGCTTGCCATCAACTCTTGGGGAATATTCCGGCTTTTTTATTTTTATCCAATTTATAGAATCTCAGATCCCCCCGTGGCTGCTGTTTTCCTCCCACCCCCATCGCACCTTTCTATACCTTCGTTTACACGCCACTTCTCTCGCCCTCTCTGGGCCCGTGAGCTCAATGTCCACTCCGAGCGTTCCTCACCCTAGTCCCAACGAACTCGCCGAAGACATCCCAGAATTCCCTTTCCCCGCCACTGGCAGCAGCCGCCAAAGCCTTGAGCGGGAAAGTACTGCTGATGCGCACCAATACGACGCCAGCCTGCAAGCCGCTGCCGCCGACGCCGTTGCAGAGCCTCATGCCGAACCTTCCGCTGAGCCATCAATTGAACCACGACTGCGGTCGCTCAAAGTGCGCTTTCGTTCGCTAAGCCACTTGGGCGACCGCCCAAATGTCCCTGATTCTCGAGATAGCGATAACTCCCACTACCCTCTACTGCCGCCCCCGGGCAGCGAAGTTACTTTCACCGGAACCGTCACCCCGCCGGCCCCCGCGCATTCCCGTGGCGGTCGTAGCCCAGAACACTCGCCAGAGAGAATCTCTGAGAAGGACGATCAAATTGATCGAGTCTCTTCTGTCTCGTCTGCTCGCAACCGATTCCGCCATGCTGGAGAGCTGCTACGACAAAAGACCGTCCGCCTCGGCGAACGCCTCGGTCGCCCAGCCGATGAGGGCGAGGCTCTCAATGCAAACTTGATTCCCGACGACTTTGACTCCGGTGCCATTCACGGCTTGCCGCTTGAAGATCTTCAATCTCGCCATGCACGCAATGACGCCAACCACCTGCGCGCCTTGGAGGAAGGCGAGGAGCCTCATGAGGCCCCTCCCAGTGCCGAGGCACATCGTTTAGTGCGACAGATGACAATGGCACAGGAGCGCAAGCGCAAGCCCAGAGGCGCATACCAACGATCCGGCCAGACTACACCCGAGGGTCTCCTGCGCGAGTTTACATCTCGTCGCCGCTCGAGTGGATTTGGTGCTGGTGGCAGTGGTATTCTATCCCAGCTGCTGAGGCTGCAGGCAGTCCAGAGTGGAAGCTCTTCGCGCCCGGAGAGCGTCATCACCGATGACTCCGACAGCGAGACTCAAGTGTCCTCTGGCACGCCATCGGGTACAACAACCCCTAAGAAGGGTTCGCTGTCTCCATTGCTGACGCCGTCTGCACCCGCTTCTGGCAGTGCCACCCCTCGCAAGGAGAAGATCAAGTGGTACAAGAAGACCGCACACCGATCCACTTCCTCTCTGGTCAATGCTTCTATGAACCTTAGCACTCCGACACTTCCTGGTGCCGCCGATATTGCCGCCTCGGGTAAGAAGCCTCGCAAGAACAAGCGACGGACCCGTCTCGAAGATGAAATCCGGGTCACAGTACACATTGCTGAGATTATTTCGCGCCAGCGTTATATTATGCAGCTTTGCCGTGCTTTGATGCGCTACGGTGCTCCTACTCACCGACTGGAGGAATACATGCAAATGACCGCTCGCGTGCTCGAGGTGTCCGGTCAATTCCTGTATCTTCCGGGTTGCATGATCATGTCCTTCGATGACCCTGTTACTCGTACTGCGGAAGTCAAGCTTGTGCGTACCGTCCAGGGAGTTGACCTCGGTCGGCTCGCTGACGTTCACAACGTGTATAAGAACGTCGTGCACGATCTTATTGGTGTTGAGGAGGCTAGTCAGGAACTTGACGACATCATGCATCGCAAGCCGCGCTTCAACAAGTGGCTGATTGTTCTGCTCTATGGTATCGCCAGTGCCATGGTCGGGCCTTTCGCCTTCGATGCACGACCAATTGATATGCCGATCATCTTCTGCCTTGGTGCTCTTGTTGGCCTCATGCAACACGTCCTCGCCCCTCGCTCCGTTCTTTATACCAATGTCTTCGAAGTCACTGCCGCCATCCTCACTTCCTTCCTCGCCCGAGCTTTGGGCAGTATCCAGATCACCCGCAATGGTGAAAAGGAGTATCTCTTCTGTTTCTCTGCCCTCGCGCAATCCTCTATCGCTCTAATCCTTCCCGGTTTCACCGTCCTCTGTAGCAGTCTGGAACTGCAATCTCATCAAATCATCGCTGGTTCGATCCGAATGGTTTACGCCATTATCTACTCCCTCTTCCTCGGCTATGGCATCACAGTGGGTCTCACTATTTACGGACTCATGGATGGCAACGCCTCCTCGCAGACAAAGTGCCAAAACCTCGATATTTACGGCTCTGTCTACGCCCAAAAGTTCCCCTTTGTCGCTATATACGCCTTCTTCCTCTCCCTCGTCAACCAAGCCAAATGGAAGCAGATGCCAGTCATGATCACATTTGCTGTCTGTGGCTACATCACCAACTACTTCAGTACCACCAAGTTCGGTTCGCAGTCCGAAGTTGCCAACACCGTCGGTGCTTTCACCATCGGTGTCCTAGCCAACCTGTACAGTCGCCTGTGGCATGGACATGCCGCCACTGCTATCTTACCTGGTATCTTCGTGCTCGTTCCCTCCGGTCTTGCCTCGAGTGGTTCGCTCCTGTCTGGCCTGCAATACGCCAACGAGGTTCGACACAACCTCCACACTTCTGGAAACAGCACCGAGACTTCCAGCATCACCGACTCCTCGGTTGCTAGTCTCGGTGTTGGTATGATCCAGGTCGCGATCGGTATTACCGTCGGCCTGTTCATGTCTGCTCTCATTGTCTATCCCTACGGAAAGAAGCGCACTGGTCTATTCAGCTTCTAACCACCTTCTCTCATTCATGTCAGCGTTTCATTTCCGTCATTTGCATTCATCACCTGTCTTATCTCTTATGACCATTTATTACTTTGCAGCACTTTTTAGCGATTGGCAGCGGGCGCTAGATTGTTTTATTATCTTCATGTGAATTATTGCATCTCGCAATCGGGTTGATAGACGCAGTCGTCTAGTATACATATCTACATCTTGCCTTACATCATTCATTTATTCTAAAATATTCTAAGCAAGACCCACGTAATTGACCCAAAAAACGCCTCAATGCATATTCCACATCTCCAACGCTTGGACTCCACGGGTCGTTCCCGACAACCCAATCCGGTTAGTCTATTCAGCATGGGGCTCTTTCCTTAGCCAATCATAGTACCTTCCCAACTATGGCCCACGTTGAAAAATATACACCCAATCTCTTATAACTCCTATAACCCCCTCGTTCAAGAATCTGTCTACTATTCCTCAAGCTTTCAAAATGCGAACATTCATTTCAAACGACTTCGTATACACCACCCGCGGCGACGTGGTTGAAAACCGCCACGGCGTCCACGCCGCCATAGTCGACTCCAACGGCCGCCTCCTCTATGCAGTTGGCGACCCGAACAGAATTACTCTCGCGCGCTCAGCAGCGAAGCCAGCTCAAGCAATTCCAGTCGTTGAAAGTGGTGCACTTGAACGATTTTCACTCGATCTGGCAGATCTTGCGTTAATGTGCTCGTCGCATAGCAGTGAAGAGCGCCATATCCAGCGTGCGAAGGGTATTTTGCGGAAGGCTGGCGCGGAAGAATCAGATCTCCAGTGCGGTGGTCACCATCCTCTTTCGGAAGCTGTGTATCGCTCCTGGGTTAAAGTTGATTTCACGCCGACGGCTATCTGCAGTAACTGCTCGGGGAAGCATGCGGGGATGATTGCTGCGGCGAAGGTGCTTGGTGTGGATGTGGGGTCCTATCATCTTGCTGAGCATATGTTGCAAGTTTCGGTAAGGGAGGCTGTGATTGATGTTGCGGGTTTAAAGGAGGAAGAGTGTTCGTGGAGTCTTGATGGGTGTAATCTGCCAGCACCGGCATTTTCACTTGATCGACTAGCGAGGATGTATGCCAGATTTGCGGCGGCAGAGGAGAAAAATTGTCAGCGTGAGCGAGCGATGGAGATGATTTTTCGGGCGATGTCGTCAAATCCTGAATTCGTGGCTGGAGATGGTCGATTTTGCACAATTCTTATGCGCGCGTTCGGAGGCTTGTTGATTGGGAAGCTTGGGGCGGATGGATGTTATGGAATTGGGGTTAAGGCGTCGGATCGCACGAGGGAACTTGGCGCTGAGGGTGGCTTGGGCATTGCGGTGAAGATTGAAGATGGGAATGTCGGGGTGTTGTACTCTGCTGTGACGGAGATTTTGGAGCAGCTTCGTATTGGAGAGTCGGAAATGCGACGGGAGCTTGTTGGATTCCACCGCCCTGAGATTTTGAACACGATGGGGGTGGTGACGGGGGAAACTGCTCATCATTTTGAAGTCCGGTCTGTGGACTTATAAGCATCATCAAAATCTGGCACCCTGCGGAGTTCTGTACTTAATGATTTTCATCAAGTAAAGTCATGCGGCTCTTCTAGACTTGCAATGAAGCGATTACAATCTATGTTTATTCAGCTTTCGTCTAGGGTATACAGCCAGCATGCGTCTTCGCCTCGACACTTCTTTAACGCTCGACTATCAGTCTTAGGTACTATAGAAGCTACTTGGATAGGAAGGTATTGCACTTCTACGGCATTTGATTCTGCCTATTTCTACAGATCTGCACTCCATATCAGTATCATTCATTCGTTGTAACAAAAGAAAAGGTAAAGAAATTCAAATGAAAAGAAACACATGCAAAGACAAACAAAGAAAAAGAAAAGTTCGGTCTTATGAAAGACACCATAAGCAAAAAGAATCCAGAGTCTAACATCCTTGCCAGTATCTCAAGATTTTACTGCTTTTCTTCCCTCCTTTTGTCTGTCAAAACTCGATTTGAGCTCCCCGTATCGTTCGCAATCTCCATAATCCTGAACAGTACCCCTCGGAACGCAGCACGAAGGTCCATGCCAGAAGCAAGTACTTGAGACAACAGCAAACTAATCAAAATCCAGAAGCAAATGCGAAATGGAGTTCTCCCTTATGGTCGAAACCGTCGTTCGAAGAAAATGGTGTTTGTTCTCTTCCACAGTCGTTCCAATGCGGCTGGTGTTTGTTTCACCAGCGACTTTTTTGGTGCTGTAAAGACCCCTAGTACTTGCAGCATAAACCATCGAGTCAACAGATTTGGCTTTGGCCGTTGAGAACAGGTTGAAGCGGAGGCCAGGCTGATAGTAGCAGTCGATGACGATATCATTTTCGGTGCCGTCCTCCAGCTTCAAGGTAATCTTCGCTTTTGCCGTTCCCGCTGCAAAGAAGGTGATTATCTTATCCTCTGATACAACCAGGTCCCAGTGAAGGGGGTCATCATCTGGTCCGCATTCTTTGTACTCGGTCAAGGCTGAATCATCCGCGCAGATATGGACTTGAGCGTCTGGCAGAATAAGCCAATCTTTCTCGGATGCCGTGAATTTCCAAGTCGGATCGAGAACAGTGTCCGTAATCAAAACAGGGGAGAGGTCTTTCGGGGCCTTTGATTTCGGGCTCGCGGGTTTCTCGGGGACAGCTGCTGCAATGGTTGGGCTTTTTCTCTTCTTGGGTGAAAGTTGAAGGCCATTGGTAAAGCCATTGGTTCTCAGATACTTTTCCTTTGGCTTGTCAGGGTCGTACATCCAGGTTTTTGGGAATGGCTTGAACCACGCGGGTCTGATATCTGGATTCAGGTAGTAACACGCGTCAATGTCATGGGTCATGCCACAGTATGGGCATTTTCCATTGGGCATGCGTGACGGGAATGCGTTTCGCAGAGTCTGGATGTATTCAGCTCCGTCCACCCCATCTGGTGGTCCACGGCGAGCATTCTGGATACCAGGAATCTTTTCTGGGTAGCCATTGAATGTCTGCGATGGCTTTGGTTTGGAAGGTGAAGAGTGAGATGAGAGGGTCGCTGGAGGCTCTGCGCGAGGCGGTCCGTTACGAAACAGTTCAGTCTCCATGTCTATAAGCATGATGACTTCGAAACAAAACACATGAAAATCAGAGCGGCTAAATGTCTTCCATGGCTCTTTGATGTTTGCCCTCTCCAATTTCTGGACCATGCGGTCGTGGATGTTTTTGTATTTTGGGGTTTCAAGCTGACACAGAAGTGAACAGAACGCAAAATATGGTGGAATCATGATGTTGAGGCTTTGGAAGGTGTCGAACGATTCTTTGAAGTTCCAAATTGCCTCGCTCGCTTGGGTTGGAACCATGTTTTTGATTGCCCGGACTCCCATTACATGGCGGACACCGTAGAGGTCGGCCTGGATTCCCTTTCCAACCTTGTCAAAGAGATTCATGGCTTCTCCAATAAAGTCATCGGCAAACTCGATAGCATTGGGGCCTGAGATGATTTGCTCAGCGAAGTTCTTGGACATGCTCTTTACAAGCCAGAGTCTGGTACGGTGAGAGAACTCAACCCAGCGTTTGAAGCTGGGGTTGCCGAGTTGTGGTCGGGGTGTCGAGACATCGATGAGTTTCTCCAACCCAACGGCTTGCAGGATCAAGTTGACCTGTTTCAGCCAATTCGGAAAGTTGCGTACGTTGGTAAGGAGGGGGTTGGTCCCTTTGAGATCGAGCTCGAAGCTCTGCGGGAGGTCGGTGGCTTGGTCGACTTCATTGTCGACGTGGTAGCCATTGCGGTCTTTGGGTTCGGCCATCGTGCCAACTGTTTTGATCACAGAGTCAATGAATTTATGACAGTTAACAGAGGTCATGAATCAAGGAGAGGTAAGGCAGGGTCGTGTTCCAGCTCTTCTTCGCGGGCTGGGGTCGGAGGATGTGAAGTGGGGAATGAGAGAACGACGCGTGGGGAAATGAAATGAGCGTTGAAATGTTGATGTTTTCGGTTGCCCAGGCTACTTTTCAGGCAGCACCATACGTGGGAAATGGGAAGATTAGTCAATCTTCTGTTTTGTTGATAAGGAGAGCTGAGAAGAATCTTTCATGACAAGGAACTGTTTTGGCTCGTCCCCGATCTAAGGTGCGCAAAATAAGTCCTACGTTGTTGGGCTACGACCTCAAGAGCCCGCATGAGCCTCAAATCAGCATTTTCAAACTGACATACATAATTTACCATGATCAGAAGCCCTCCATATGATTAGGAGAATATTCCTACTTCTGTTACTCTATTTTGTGCCAAGAAATGACGCGTTCTGTCAATAGTTTGTGGTTTTTATGCTTTCTAAAATCTAGATTTCAATAATGGAAGGTGCAAGTTGACTGGACATGACGTAAATAACACGCTATTTCCCACTCTAGCGGATCTCGTACTCACTGAGTACTCGAAAAGGAGGCAACTCAAGGCTCATTTACCGGGTTTAACTAGTGCATATACCCCCCGGCATTGACAGCAACCACAAATCCTATCTTTGTAATGAAGTTTGGACCAAAATTCAAAAAGCGCCCTATTTCCAGTCTGCGATGTCGAAGTAAAGGTTTTCTGGTGGAACATCTCTGTTTGTTTTGCATATTTGACAGAGCTTTTGTCTGCCTCGGTGTAGCCTGATAAGGTCAGGCTTCCAATGTGATATGCAATGTACATATACATTCTCCCCTGGTCGTATCGGAGAGATGCACTCGGCTTCTTTGCATCTTTGATCTGCGTTTTCAACAAATCCAATGCTTCCTTGATAGCATTGCATTTAGGGAAAAAGCATGAGTGCAGTTGCCATTTTTCTCTCATGTCAAGCCAGCCTTTTACAATCTTTGACATTTTATCTAGCTCTAAAACCAATAGGGTAAACGGAATTGGTGTGGTATTTGGAGGAGGTTTATCCCATCGGTTGGAGCTTTCAATAAAAGCATCACGGTGCTGATAAAAGGATTTCCGCTCCTGTTCAGTTGGCTCTCTCAAGTTCAAGAGCTTTTTAAGATTCTCGGTAGGCCCGCTCTTGTTGCCTGAAGAGCGGCGCTCGTTGCGTGAGTTACCCTCACAGATGACACGTTTTGGGACCATAGTTTATTGTTCGCTCTTCGAGTATATTCAAATTTGTTTTTCGTAATTAGATTCGGCTTGGAGTTAAGATACGAAGCTTTGTGTGGGTACTCTTTTGGCGGGGTTTTAGCGTAATCGGTGGATAGTAAGTCACTTCCTTGGGGGGATTTGTCTATTATATACGTCAGCATCCCAATTTCGCCTCTCTATATGTCATTTTCACAGTTTGAATAAGCCTTTCCTTGGG
>JAOYNU010034085.1:0-12776 GCA_026745395.1 Tympanopsis confertula | reverse complement strand
AAGTTACTTATTTAAATAAGTTATATACGTAGAAAAATAGCTTATACTTTTATTAGGAGTAAAAATATAAGAAAAAACC
Source organism: Tympanopsis confertula (assembly GCA_026745395.1). Lineage (NCBI taxonomy): Eukaryota > Fungi > Ascomycota > Sordariomycetes > Coronophorales > Scortechiniaceae > Tympanopsis > Tympanopsis confertula. Next base: position 12,697 of record JAOYNU010034085.1, on the reverse strand, counting down.
GTATAAAATCGGGGGATAAAGTATATATTAGATAATAACCTTAAGTATTAATATTAAGAAATAGATTATTTTTAATAAATTTATTCGCGTTTTTATAGGCTTTTTTACTATATAATACATTTAATAGTTGCTTATCTAGTGCTTATCTAGATATATAACCACATAGACTTTACGTAATCGGAGCAGAATAGGCTCGAAAAATGCGAGCTTAGGCTCGAAAAATAGAGGCCGGTGATTCCTAGGAATCATGGAATTAGAGTTAGAGAGGAATTATAATTCCTTCTAACTCTGACTATATCTATACTTTATCTATAATACTTATATATAATAGGATTATAATACCTTTACTCTCTAATCTATATACCCTAATCGTTAAAAAGCCTAATAGAATAACCTTTACCTATCCTATAGACTAATAGGCCTTAGGGACCGGAGACGTCGTAAGAATATTATAAAAATAAACTTATAACTATAAGCTATATAATTAATTATACTTTATTTATAGTAATCCGATATTTAATTATATTTTACGAATAATAAGCTAAGATAGTAACTACTCGTAGCTACTCGGTCGCTATATAAGATAAAGAAGAAAGAGGATAATAGATAGAATAAGATAGAAGTTCCCCTATTTGAGAAGAGACCGAATCGGTTACCGCGCCCTATAGACCCCCTCCCTCCCTTTTCTCCTCCTCTTCCTCTAGATCTACTAGTACTCTTAAAAGAAGTAGTCGAAGAATAATACTATAAGTGTTAACGGCAACGCACTGCAAATAGTAGTTTAGGGTACCGATAGACTTTTATTAATTAGATAACGAGAGTAAGCCAAAACGAAACTCTCGTAGGATCTAAAGTAGGGCTTCCCTAGCTCGTAATATAGTTATATAACTATAATATAACCTCTTAGGTCTAACGGGTCTTACCCTATTATTTATAATTAAAGATTCGTATAGCCGGATAGATTTTGAACCTATCCGAGCTATACTACGATAAAAAAATATAGTAAGATATAATACCCTCTATCTTTAAAACTTAATAATTAGTATAAACTTAATAAATTTTCGTAATAAATTTTCGTAACTATACTAAAGAAAACTAAACCCCGAATAACTAGAATTTAATCCTTATATATCTAAAAATCTCCCTATATATTACCGAGTAAATTATATAGAAAACTCTATTACTACTATCTATAAGAGGAGCTTTTATTAGTATAAAAGGAGGGCTTTCTCCCTAAAGATTCTATACTATTTTCTATTAGATTTAAATAAACTTATTTAAATACTTATAAATTTATTTAAATTATTATTACTTTTACTTACGAATATAATAAAAATACTAGTTATTAAGAAGATTTTCTACCCCCTCCTCTTTAGGTTTATTATAAAAAATACTAAAATTATATTACTTATTTTTACTAAAGCCGATATCGATATCGGTAAATTAAATAACGAGGATTTATTCGCTTTTTTAAAAAAAGGCTACGAGAAGTTCGTAGTAGCCGGCTTAATTAAAGTCGATATCGATAAAATATAAAGCCTAGTAAAGGCTTTACGAGAGGATAATATCGTAGAGGATATTAGAATAAATAACTTCTTAATAGATATAACTAATAATAAGTTTAATATATAGTTTATATAGGTAGTTAAAGAAAATTAAGATAAAAGGTAATTAATAAGGTTTAGTAAAGTCGTTAGAAGGTATATAGGGCTCGATATAGTCGGAATTTCTAAGGTATAGGTAATAAGTCTGGTCACGTAGGGCTAGCGTTTCTATCTATAATCGGGTTTAAATTAATAAAAAGATACGTTAATACTTTAAGCATTTTAACGCCGTTGCTCAGGGCAATAGTTTATTATATATAAAGTATAATCGGTTATATAGCTTATAGCTATAAGTATATTTTTATATTATTCTTACGATATCTCCGGTTTTTAAAGCCTATTAGTCTATAGGATAAGGGTAAAAGTTATTCTATTAGGCTTTTTAGCGATTAGGGTACGTAAATTAGAGAGTAAAGGCGTTATAATCCTATTATATATACGTATTATAAATAAAGTATAAATATAGTATAGATTATATATAATTAATTAAAGCTTTTATTATAATAATAGTAGTATAACTTTTAAGAAGAACTAGATCTTCTTTTTCTAGTAAGTTTCCCTTCTATCCTTATATAGGCGTATACCTCCTAGCTACCTCCTTTATCCTTCTTAGATTATATCCCTAGCTTATAGGCTTTATCTAAGACCTTTTTTATCCCTTATATAGCCAGCTAGTACTATCTACTATACTACACTCGTGCTAGTCCATGATAGATATTACGGTAAACGATCGTACCTACCGTACGCGCGCGAATAGTAGTATCGAAAGATAATTCTTTAATTTTATCTCGTATAGTTATAGTAAGGCGGCAGTATATTAGATACGTAGAAAGGTATAAAGATACGCCGTAGTAGTAGGTATAATTATCTTTATATTAAGTATATTTCTAAGCCGTAGTTTCTAACCTATAGGTAATTAACTTAAACTAGTAATTATACTTATAGGTTACTAAAGTATACCTTAAGTACGACTCTTTTAGCTATAAAGTATTATAATCGTATACGATACTATATTTATAGTATCTAATCGTACACTTATTACGTACTTACTAGCGAGTAACTACGTAACTATAATCGTAGCCGAAAGCGTTAATATCGGCTTAAAGGTCTTCGATCGAGTCGAAGAAGCGTATTCTTAGTAAACCGAAGTCGTTATTAAAAATAGTAGATATCGTAATATCGTAATATCGATCGTAATTAATTAACGAGATAATCTAGCGTTATAACGGTATAGAGGTAGTATTAATAGTAATTTATAGATACGTAGTTAAAGAGTTATTAATATACTATTAAGTATTCGATATAAATATATATTTATATATAAGATATAATTAAATACTACTACTTTAATATAGAGACCTATACCCCCTGATGCACGTGCCCCCTAACGCACAGGGGTACGATATTTTAATCTATAATGAAAATTTCATATTATCCACGTAATTTATATATAATTAAAAAAATTATAATTAGAATATAAATATTATATCTTCTATCGGTATTCGGCCTATTTCTTCTACTTCTTCGATTAGTATTTCGGTATATTTATACGTATAAGTATCTTATACGTTCTTTATCTCCTCCTAACTATTATAGATAACTACTATATTAGCGAACTATATTTAAGGATCTATTCGAACTTTACGATAGTTTTTAGGTTCTACTACTACTAATCTCTACTTTAAGAGTTCGTTTTCTTATAATATAGAGGTAATATAAATTTACTTTTACTCGAAAGCCTTTATATTAAGTTATAGTACTTTATAGATATCGCGAATATCGATAGAATTCTACTTCTTTAAGCGTACTTTAAATTACTTAATATTATACGCTTTCTAAGGAGTCTTCTATATATCGCTAGAAGTATACCGCTTCGAAGATAACTAGTATTTTAGTATAGCTAGTCGTTTCTATAGCTTTAGAAATACCCTATACTTCTTAAGTATTTTATCGGTATTTAGAGGCTAGATACTAGTATATTTAAAGCTAGAACGGATATTTCTATTCGAGAAGGCCTTCTCGGATACTATTTAATAGTAATAAAGCTATTTCTACTTATAGATAGGTACTAACGTCGAGATAAAACCTATTTTAGCTATTTCTATATAGAATTCGCTTTTAAATACCGAAAACGGTACCGAATCGAGTAGTTAAAGTTCGTATAATAAATATAGAAATAGATATAGTATTATAATCTTATTAACGAAGTAATCGTACTAGAAATTAAGCGAGATATACGTAGTATACTAATCGAGGATAAAGAGATACTAGATACTATCTAGAGGCTTCGTTTCCGGTAAATAGACCTTACGAAGCTATTTTAAAGCGATATCTATATTTAACTAATTAGACTTAGTATATATATACTACTAATAAGGTATTTCTATTTTAAATTACTATATTTAAAATTTCTTTCTAGTATATACGATAACTAGAGTAAGTCTTTTACTATCGGCCGTAATAGCTTCGAGTATTAAGACTTATTCTATAGTATCTAATATAGAAACGCTAGTACTAGCTATATCGACTATACCTACGACTCTTCTATCGCTTATTTCGCCTTTAGTAGTACTAGTTTTATCTATATTCGTAATATTCCGACTATCGATACGTTTCTATTCGATAATAGTTTATAAACGATCGAAGAAGGTCTCTATAGTATCGAAATTAAGGCCTAAAGCTCGTAAAGCTTCGATAGATCGTATAAGCTTTATTTTTAATATATTATAGCGACTTAAAAAGCGTCGATACTAACTTCTACTAAGGGGGGTAGATTAGCTAGCTATACGCGTAGTAAAACGACGAACTTTAGTAGTACTAGCGGTACGGCTATAAGTTTCTTCGGCTAATATCTATTATTTAATAAAGTCTTTACTATCGGAAGATATTAGCTATTCGTTTTTAGCTTTTTCTACCTTCGAAATAGTACTTTTTATAGTACGTAAAAGAGTAGTCCTCGAAATACTATATCGTTATACTATTTCCGAAAATAATAGGTTTTTCTCCTATATTTCGGCTAAAACTTACTACTTAGTAGTATTAAATAAATCTATTTTACCTACTTAATCGTTTAGTATTAAAAATAACGTAAAAAGATTACTTTAAAGCCGTATTTAGATACTATAAAGTTATAGGTAGATAACGCGAATATTTAATTCATAGGTGTGCGTTAGGGGGCACGTGCATCAGGGGGTACAGGTCTCTAGCTACTACTATAAATAAAGTAGTGAATTATTATATAGATACCCGGATAAATCTACAGGGGTGCCCGAATAGATAGCTTTATAATTAATCGGATAAGCTATACGAAATACTTATTCGACTTAAGTTACTCTTCTAGTACTCTAGTTAGTAATAAACTAGTAAACTATTTAAACTTTCTATACTTTAAAATAAAACCTAGAATATTAAAAAGAATTACTAGAATTACTAGAACTATAGATAAAGTAGCTTACTTCGAAATAGATATCGAAGGCTATCGCTAGTACTACTAATATACTTATTATATAGTAAAAGCGAGTCGAGACCTAATACTAGGGCTCTTATAGCTTATAGAAAATAGGGTTACCTACGATAAATTAGCCGATACTATTTTTATTTTAACCTCCGAAATTATTATTTACTACTCGAAAGAGCTTATTTATAATACTAAACTAGTAATTATAGTCGTTATAACTACTAAGATCCGGCGTATAAAAAGATAAGATCTAAGAGCTTTTAAAATCTTCGCTATTAGCCTAAAAGATATCGAATATATTCTTAAGAATAAGAAAGAACTAATACTAGAGTAAATTCTTAAATACTTACTACTTTAATATACTTAATTCTAGGATACTTTTATATACGATTAAAAAGAACTACTACCCTACTAAAACGAGCTAGATATAAATATCGAATTAATTAAAAGAACCGATAAGAAGGACTTAAGAGTACTATAAGGACTCTTATATAGTATATCGCGAGACGAGCTTCTCGTATTATAAAAGACTTTAATAGACCTCCTAGAAAAAAGTTTTATATAAACTAGTTAATTAGTTACTACTACTTTTATACTATTCGCCTATAAACCTAGTAGAGGGTTACGATTCTATATTAATTATAAAACTTTAAATAGTTTTACGAAGTACGATTAATACCTTTTACTACTAATCGGAGAGACTTTATATTAAATTAAATAGCTATATAGTATATAAAACTCGATATAAGAGTAGTATTCTATCGAATCCGTATAACTAATAAAGATATCTAGAAAACGGCCTTTTATATATACTATAGTTTATTCGAATAAGTTCTTACCCCTTTTAATCTCGTAAATAATCCTTCTATATTCTAATACTTTATAAACTAGGTTCTTCGTAATCTTCTCGACTACTATATTTTAGCTTATATAGATAATATTTTTATCTATATAGATAATACCTTCGAAGAGTATAGGACCTAGGTAAAAGAAGTATTCTTATATCTCGAAAAAGTTAGCTTATATTTAGATATTTTAAAGTATAAATTTAAATTTAAAAGTATTAAGTATCTTAGTTTAATCGTTATAATTAGGGATAATGTATTAATATATCCCGCTAAAGTCGCTACTATTTATAAATAAGAACCTCCTACGAGTATAAGAGGTATAAGGGGATTTATTAGTTTTATTAACTACTACTATAAGTTTATATAGGATTTTAGCGAGTTTACGAACCCGTTTTACTAATTTATAAAAAAAAGATATAGTATTCGAGTAATTAGAAGCTATATAAAAAGCTTTTAAAACCTTTAAAGAATATTTCTTAGTTAGTAGGGCGTACGCCTATTAGGACCTAGACCGAGATATATATATCGAATATAATATTTCTAGATTCGCTATCGGAGGATAATTTATTTAATAATATAATATTCTTTAGTATTCTATTATTTTCTTTTTATATAAAATATCGCCGGCCGAATAGAACTACCTAATTTATAATAAAGAGCTCCTCTTAATTATCGCCGGAATTACTAAATAGTAGGCGGAATTATATAAATTAACTTTTTTAATAATTATTATAGATTATAAGAATTTAAAATACTTCTATAAGAAGAAATACCTATCGGAATACTAAATATACTAAATAGAATTATTAGAAATACTACTTTAATAGAAAATAATTTATAGGCTAGGTAAATTATTATAAGTCTTAGATATTCTATCGTATATAAATACCTACGACGATAGTTCTAAATATACTAAAAACCGATATTTATAGCTCTAGAAAGAAATTTAGGACCTTATTATAATAATTTCGGAAATAGATACTAGAATTTAACTTTTTCGCTAACTAGAACTTCGAGATTTATAGGAAACTATAAGAATAGTAGACCTTTTATACGAGGAGCTAATAAAACTAGTTCTAGAGAAAGTACCGATATTCCCTTCGAAGCTTATACCCCCTATAATAGCTTAAATCTTAGAAGCCTCGGTTAATTAATTTTAATTCTTTATATATAGTAAACTATAAATCCTAAACTATAAACCCTTCCGTATAGTACTTATTTAATAGTATTATAACTTAATTATCGGAGGATAGTTTAATTATAAAACCCTTATTTCTATACTCGTACGATAATTCTTCTAGCCTAAACTCGGAATAAATACCCGTAAATTCGTAAAAGACTATTTAATATATAGTAAAAATAAGATTTAGAGGTAAAAGAAGTATAGTTTATTATAACCTTTACCTATACTATCGTAAAACTAGGCCTCGATTTTAATAGATTTTATAACGTATTTACTAAATAAGTAAAGTTATAAATAGCTATTAGTAGTTATAGACTACTTATCTAGAAGCCTTATACTAATACTATTATAAATAGGGGAAGTAGATAATATAATTAAAATTTTCTTAACTTATATCTACGTATATTATAGACCCCCCGAATTAATCGTCTTAGATAGAGGGGGGTAATAGATTAATAGTTTCTAGAAACGCTTCTACGAGTTACTAAAAATCGAAAAAAAGTTCTTAATTACTTACTATTTATAAACTAATAATACTACTAAAAAGATAAATTAAGAAATATAGTAGTTCTTATACTACTATATTACCTTTAGTTAATAAGACTAGGCCTTATAGATACTAGTAGTTTAATTAGCTTTTAATATCCGGCCCTAGTACTCGAGAGGAGGTATTTCGCCTTTCTTTACTACTTATAAATATAATATAGAACCGATTTAAATAGATATAAATTAGAGCTAGCCCGGTAATAAGTACTCTATAGCCGAAAATATAATTTCGAAGTTCTAAAAAGTCTAATAATAGGTAGTTACTACTCTTATAGATAGTTAATAAGTAATAGAAAAGTAAGCTAATTAATATAGATATACCGCTAAAAACTTTAAAATAAGCGATTAAGTATAATTAGATTTTATAAATATTTAAACGGGGTACTTAAATAAAAAACTAGACTAGTTATATATAAAATATACTATTACGAATATAATCGCGCTTAATATCTATAGACTAAATATCCCTATTAGAATCTATAATCGCTTCTATTTAGACCTCTTATACTTAGTAGAATATAAAAGCCTACTATTATAATAGCTTTACGATAAAATAACCCTATTAATTATAGTTAATAGAGAATACGAATTCCGAGTAAAGGCGATTTTATACGCTAGAAAACGACGGAACGAGTATACCGTATAAGTAAAATAAGTAAATTATAAAACCTTTACTCTTATAAGTTTAGAAAATATCGAAAGTATTATAGTTTTAGATAACTAGGAATCGAAATAGGGGAGTATCTAATAGAATAATAGACCGAAAAAGTATTATCTAATAAGAACTAGGCGCTTAAGAGTACGATAAAAGAGGTTTAATACCGTAAGAAGTAGAGAAAGAGGGGGTATTATAACGGGGTTAGACTTATTAAACCTAAAAAGTTATATTATAATTACGTAATTATATTATAAGTTAGGGAAGCTATACTTTAGATCCTATAAGAGCTTCGTTTTAGCTTACTCTCGTTATCTAATTAATAAAAGTCTATCGGTACCCTAAACTGCTATTTGCAGCGCGTTGCCGTCAATAATTATATTATATATTAGAGAGTAGCGTTCCGAGCTTAAGGGTATAGACTTTATAGTCTATACGGATTACCGGAACCTAATCTATTTCTAGACCCGGTAATACCTATCCGAATATTAGATACGGTAGGGAGAAGAACTATCCGAATTTAGGTTTAAACTTATCTACTAGCCCGGTACTATATAAGTCTCTTCCGATACCCTCTCTAGAAGAGATTAAGATCTTCCGAAGGACGCCTCCGACGATAGGATATCCGGTAGAACCTATTAATTACTATCTAACCCTTCTAATACTTTAGAAAAATTAGAAATAAAAGTTAAAGTTATATAGATATCTAATAGTAACTCTAGACCCGAAAATAAGCCTCTTTTAGCCTCTAAACTCGCCGACCCCCCTAAGACCTCTTTTAAAGACTTAGAACTATCGAACTTATAGTTAAAAGGTCTAGAAAAGAACCCTAGATACTAGAAGATTTAGTAAGCTATTTATAAAAGTAACCGGTAGTTCCCTACTAGTTAGGGATTACTAGTATCTATATCCGAGTATTCTATTAATATAGAGAACTATTTAACGTAGAGAGACCGAATTTAGATACCCTTCTTCGAGCCCTTTAGAACTAAAATTATCTAATAAATCTATAATTCCCCTACTACCGGCTATACTAGTAGAGAAGTTACGAGAGATCTAGTTTCTAGGTACTATACGTAGCCGGGTCTATCCTCCGATATACGTCGTTTTACGTAGAACTACTAGATCTATTCGTAAATTAAGGTCTAGAGAGATTAGAAAAAGGGTCTTCTAAAACCCCTACCCGTTCCGGAACGATCCTAGTAAGAACTATCTATAGATTTTATCGGTATTCATAAAATACTAGTAACCCTAAATGCAGCCAAGTATTAATAACTAATAAGTAGCTAGTAAATACTAGCTAATTATAAAAAGATTCCGAAATAAGAGATAAAAATAAACTATTTTAATTAGTAAGTAGGTCTAGATAGGTCTTTATAATCTATAAAAGAAGATATCTATCTTACCTAAAATAGGTATCTTAATATAATTATTAATCTCCTTATATATAAATTCCTACTATAAGAAATTATCTTCTATATCTTCTTCCCTCCCTATCGTAAAGACTATCCTCTTAATAGATTAATAGTTAGAAGAAAAATCCTATACGATAAATATTTATATCTTCGCCGTATTACTATACTTTTAAAACTTAATTAATTTATTTTAACTTTTTCTTATTAGATTTTCGCGATTTATCTATAAAAAATAAATATACTTTCGATATATCTCGGTAAAAAATAAATACGAAAAACCGGATTTAATTTAGTTTAATATCTATTAGATATCTTATTATCTCTAAATATTTTAGTTATAACGGGAAATAACTTATATATACTAAAACTTATTCTTACTAGAACTCTACTAAAACGCGTTTATTCTAAAAACTTTTTTTCCTACTAGAATTTATTTATTAAATTCTCTATACTAAACTAATTTTTACTTTTTTTACGAATTTATTCGTATTTCTACTAACCGGCGAAAATCTATCTATTTATTACCTTTTCCTAATTAATATAAAAAGAATACTACTAGAATTAGGATTTTTTACTAATTCGAAAAATACTATTTTTATTATTATCATTATTATTTTTTTATACTATATTCTCGTCTTAATAAAACCTATTTTTACTTTTCTTAAGACTTAATATACTTTTAAGAAGAAGTAATAAGGATATAGAAAAAAGGAAAAGATTCCTATTTATATATAAAATACGACTTTTTTTATATATATAATACCTTATTTAGAAAAAAATTCCTTTTAAAGTAATCCTTTTTCCTTTTTTACTTTTACTTTTTAAATTTTAAAAAGATTAAAATAAAATAAAAAAACTTTACTAAAGAAAAACTAGCTATAATCTAGGTATTTAGAAGTATAAAAACTTACTATATACTAGGTATCTAAGGATTCTATCTAGTTATAAGTTAGGTTTAAAATAATAACTACTCTAAGTTTTTAACTATCCTCTATCTATCTAGATCTAGATAACCGAAAGTTATTTAACGGAAATCTAGGTAAAAGAATAGCTAAAATAAAGTTAGAATTTAAGAAATTTAAGGGATTTTTAAACTATAAAAAGTAAGCTTCTAATATAGAAACTCTACTAATTTATAGAGACTCTAGGAATACGTAGAATATTCCGAACTTCTAGATATCCCTACTACGAGATCTTCCGAAGCTAAAAAAGCTAGAAAAAAGAAGTATATCTTAGTATAGGCTATTATCTCTACTTATTATAAATAAAAGCCTAGAAGCTTAATTTAAGAAATAAAAAACGGGTTTAAAGCCTAGAAAGTTCTAAAAGAGAACTACTACTTTTATAGGTATTTATACTACCTCTTAACTACTTAAGACCTATTACGACTTTATATTAAAAATTAAAATATAGAAGTATACTTTACCTCGTTTAAAGATTATATCTTTAAACTAAAGGCTAAAAAACTCGAAATCCCGGAAACTATAGCTATTATATAGCTTATAGAAAAGTTACCCTCTTATTTTAATAAAAGAATAAGGTAAATTAACTACTCTCTTTTTTAGAATAGAGAAAACTATAACTTAGAAAAAGTTATAGCTTTTTTTTACGAAGAAGCTAAAAGAACCCCGTCCGAAGCTCTTTTTATTAAAAAAGGGGAATAAACTTTATTATTTTTACTATAAATTTTAGGGGTATATAAATACTAATTACTAGGTTTTTTACCCGGAAAAAATACCGGAAAAATTTAAGAAAATATAGAAAAGACCTAGAAAAGATCTAAATACTATAGTTAAAACTTATCTTAAAAAGTAAAAGAAAATCGAAAAAGAACTAGAAAAACCCTTATAGTATTAGCTATTATAACTACTAACGAAGAACTACTTAAGATATTAAATAATATCGAAGTAGAAAATAAAGTAAGTACTAAATATTCTTATCTAGAAAAGAGAAATTCTAATAATATTCTAGTAAGTAAAGAGAAAAAAATATCTCTTATATAGAAGGAAATTCTCGATTTAGAATTAGTTTTATACTTAATATTAGTACTACTACCTATATAATTAATAATAAAAATTAGTTTTCTAATTTATATAAATCCTATAAAGAAATAGGGTAAGATAATTATACTAAATTAAATATAGAACTAGAAGGAACTTTATATATTAAGATTAATAATACTATCTTAAAACTAGAAGAAGTTTTCTATATACCTAAATTTAATATAAATATTATTAGTCTTAGAAAATATAAAGGAATATAATTAGTAATAACTACTAAGTCTTATAGATTATAGTAAGAGAAAAATAATACTCTAATAGGAACTTCTAAAGAAGAAAAAGGCCTATATACTATACTAGTAGATATAATAAAAACTACTAATAAAAATACGATATTAAAAGTTAAAGAATATATTAACTTAAGCCTACTTTATAAAAGATTAGGTTATATAAACTATAAAAGAATAAAACTACTTACTAAAATAAATAATATAAAACTAATAAAAGATAATAATAATATATACTTAGCCTACCTAGAAGGAAAATTTAAATAAAGACCTAATAAAATAAATACTAATAAAAAAGAATAGGATTTACTAGAAATAGTTAGTAGTAATATCTATAGACTTTTAAGTAAATTTACGTTTAATAAATATAGATATTTCCTTACTTTTTTAAATATAAAATCTAGGTATTTAGATATAAAACTCCTAAAGTATAAAGATAAAGCTATAACTGCGTTTACCGAATATAAGAATAAATTTAAAAATCTCTTAAATAAAAGAATTAAAATCTTTAATATAGATAACGGAAGAGAATACGTGAATAAGGACTTTAGAAATCTTTTAGAAAAAAGCGGTATATTTACGTATAATAATCTACTATATACTAAAGAAAATCTAAGAATAATAGAAAGAATAAACTTAACTATTATAGATAAAGCTAGATCTATATTATTTTATACTAATCTACCTATATATCTATAGGGA
>JAOYNU010033974.1:0-12780 GCA_026745395.1 Tympanopsis confertula | reverse complement strand
CAGACTGTACGCGCTGTAGTGCCTCGCACTGGGCGTCAAGACTGTCGATTAAGTGTGTTCGAATAGGGTCTGTGGGCTCGAGATCCAGCAACTCGATAATCTCAGGAATAACAATTGTGATCCAGCTGTTTCCGCGTGCCCATCTAGCATCAGCGAAGTTATGGCCACTCTCCTCAAATGTCCATCCGTGGAAGAAAAGACCAGTCTTCGTGTCGAAAAGGTATTTGATGTGGATCAAGAACTGCTTCTTAGCTTCCGCGATGTACTCGGGGCGGTTGAGCAGCTTTCCGATCTTCGCCAAAGGCAGAACAGTCATCATGAGCGTGTCATCCCAGAGCTGCTGGTAATTGTCGGTCACATATGTCTGGTGTTGCATGCCTCCATAGCGAGTACGGGGAAGATCATGCATCGCCCAATCAGCCCAGGCGTCTAACCACGGCAGGTATGTCACATTGCCGGTCTTCTCATACACATAAGCCAGAGTGAGGAATGGCGCCATTGTGTTGATGTTCTTGGTAGTACCGCCCTCTTCGAATCGCCTCTGGAACCAGTTCTCGATAATCTCGAGCAAACTGGCGTCGCCGGTGATCTCGTAGTATTTCCACACGCCGTACAGGCCGATGCCGTGAGTCCATTCCCAGCCATGCCATGACTTCGTATCGATAATGCGACCGTCTTCGAGGTGGAGGAGGAATTTTCCGGTCTCGTCTTTGATGTTGACGAGATTGTCAATTAGCAGGCGCACTGCATTGTGGACGTCGGTCTGAGCCGGGCGTGTGGAAGCCATCTTAAAACGAGAAGTGCGAATGAGGCCAGAAAGCTCGTGTTTGCACAGGAATAGAGTCGCAGCGTCTGTTTCTTACTCAAAAACCACATTCAGCTCCGAGCTTCGTTAAATAGTGCCGCTAGTCGATCGCGCGCGATTCGTGGAAGATTTCGACTTCTCCTCAATCCACGAATCTCCCCCCACGCCTGGAATGTGCTCGGTATAGAACACCCCGAAGTCGGCTGGAATTAAGACTAACTATTGGTCGCAAAAACTGTCGTGTAAATGAACTTCGGGGTATCTCTGCGCTTTTCTCTCCGACTTTGGACGAACGCGGGGTAGAAGTCCAGACTTTGTGGAGAAACTATACTTCTCAGGGACTAGTAGAGCCACCTTTGGCTTCAGCTACTGCTCTACATTTACCCCGCAAGATTTTATTGGACTATCGGCTAATATGAGGTTCTGGCTGATTTCTAGGAATATGGCTATGGCCTCTCTAAAGAGCACATGATGGTCATGGCTGGGGGCGGACGCCTCGAACCCAATTCTCGGCACGGCGGGAGGTCTATGAGTAGGAGCGAGAATTGAAAAGAACGCATCTTCTCATTATCATTGAAAATTGAGTTTCTTTTTTCACTGAAATTTCCCAAGGGGTCACTCACTATGGCTGCGACGGATCCCAAGCAAGATCTCGGCATCGAGATGGCCCAGTCAACTAATGCCCAAGCTCCGACAGGAGATTCAAAGGCGCAGCAGGATATTTCCCACGTGGAAAGAGTTTTGTCGCCGGAAGATGACCTCAAGAAAGAAGATATGGATATCTCTCGTGTGGATAAGGAGATTCAAATGTATGCCTCCAGGGGCTACGTGGAAATTGACGAGCCCACGAACAAACGGCTGAAGCGGATGATTGACCGTCGCATCCTGGTTATTATGATCTGTACCTACTTCTTACAGGCATTGGACAAGGGAACGATGTCCTTTTCCTCAATAATGGGTATCAAGACTGATGCGCATTTAGAGGATGGCCAGAAGGTAAGTCCCTACCCAAGTATCTTCAGATATCATCATTGCCAGGGACAATGGACTAACCATCTGACGACTTAGTACTCCTGGCTCACAACCTGTATCTATATCGCGGTCCTCTTCGTCGAGTATCCTACCAATTGGATTATCCAGCGAGTCCCTGTCGCGAAATACTTGGGGATTAACATCTGTCTCTGGGGAGCAACGCTGGCATTGCACTCCGCATGCAAAAGCTTCACTGGCCTTGTCATTGTGCGAACGCTTCTGGGTATCTTTGAAGCGTGCTGTCAGCCGACTTTTATTCTCTTGTCATCGATGTGGTATAAGCGGGAAGAACAAGCAGCGACCGTCACTTACTGGTAAGTCGACCGACAAGATTGAAACAATGCACGTAATGATATGTTCTGCACTATAGGTACATGATGAATGGAGCCCAACAAATCGTCGGAGGCCTGTTGGCGTACTGCTTCACCCTCATTGGCGGCGACAAAGCTCTCAAGTCCTGGCAGGCACTATTCCTAACATACGGATGCATTTCTGTTCTCTGGGGCATCTTCGTGATCTGGTATATGCCAGACTCCCCTATGCGCGCCAAGTGTTTCAGCGAAGAAGATAAACATCTGATGGTCGAGAGATTGCGTTCCAATCAAACTGGTATCCAAAACAAGCAGTTCCGGGCATATCAAATGTGGGAAGCATTCCGCGATCCCCAAATGTGGTGTTATTGCGCAGTTCAAATATTCACCACTCTTCCAACGAGTGGATTAGGAGCTTTTGCGGGAATTATCATGACTGGCTTTGACTTCACTACTTTGCAAAGTCAACTTTTGGCAATGGTCTTAGGATTCTACATTATGGCCATTCTTTTGGTATCGGCCTGGTTGGTGAAGAAGTACCAACAGAACCTACTGACTATGCTGGGCTTTATCATTCCGTAGGTTACCCTCCACTACGGTGAACGTTTCCAATGTTATTCCTAAGTATACACTGACACCACTCTTTCCAGATCATTTGTTGGAACCATTGTTCTTCTCACGGTCGCGAATACTGACCTAGGGACCAAGGTGGGCCTGTTGATTGCCTACTACATCACGCTATCATTCTGGTCTGCACAGACTTTGGCCCTGTCAATGGTCTCTCGAAATATCGCAGGCCAAACGAAGAAGGCGACCGTCGTTGCAGCGACATTTGTGTCTTGGGCAGCAGGCAACGCCATCGGTGCGTCAAATTCAACCCACTAATAATCATACAGCATGCTAATTGTCTATGCAGGCCCTCAGGTATTCCTTGACTGGGATGCACCAAGATACCACATCGCATGGAGTGTTCACCTTGCTTGTTACGCTTGCATGACCGCAGCGGTGATATACCTTCGATTTTACCTGAAGCGCCAGAATAAGAAGAAAGACGAGATGCTCGCTGCTGCCGGATTGAGTGCCGCTGATCCCAACCTCGTCCACGCTTTTGAAGACAAGACTGATCAGGAGAATATGAACTTCCGCTACGTGTACTAAGGAGCGATCGAAGAAGCTATCAGCAGAAGACATAATATTGCCAATAAAAATATGCTTGGTGTCCAATCGCAACTGAATCGATTAGACACAGTAGCAATAAATGAGATGATGACAAAAACAATTCGAAAATACCTTTCCATTCATTCTCGCAATTTCACTGAAGATGAATCTGTGGATTTAACATTCAGTGCGTGTAGATAGCTCTGATTGCGCGTTGACCTAACGCGACCGCGCATCCCTGCGGACTCGAATCATCCGAGGCCGTCACTTCTGCACACCCAGCCCTCGGAAAGAATCACTTCCTCGAAGACATTTCCCCTCTCCAGATGCCCCCTCAATGTTCAAACATACTTGTGATGCCGAAAAGCCTAGCAGTGGCGTGTTTCCCAGCTCGCCCGTCGCAGATCATCGTGGGTCGGCGGTCTCCGCCTGCACGATAAGACTCGAGTGGGGAAGGAGACAATCGAGTACGTACAAGTCTGCAATGCGATTATCTATATCTATATCTCTCGTCTTTGAGTTGATAATTGTATCAATCTATATTAACATATATCAGGCCCCTTTCTGCGACATCGGTTAAGCCACGGCCATCATGCTTTATACTCACGCAACTATCATTACGGTCGATAGCTCGCGCCGCATCATCGATGATGGAGCCATCCTCGTCCATGGAAACAAGATAGCCGACATTGGGAAAACTTCCGCATTGAAGAGTCAATATCCCAGCGAGGAGGAGTATGATCTCTCCGGTCGCATCATCATCCCGGGACTGATCTCGACGCATATGCACACTGCCCAGACCCTCCTCCGAGGCACTGCAGATGATCTCGAGTTAGTCTCTTGGCTTTGCGAGAGAATTTGGGTGTTGCAAGGTAACTTCACTGAAGCAGATGGCTATGCTGCTGCGAGATTGAGCATTGGGGAAATGCTGAAGTCGGGCACGACGTGCTTCCTGGAGAGCATGGTGAGACCCCTTGGATATGTCAAATGCGCAGTTCTGATGTCGGAATAGTTTGCTAATCGATATGGATTCGACGGACTTGCTCGCGCGGTAGAAGAATCTGGAATTCGCGGATGTCTAGGCAAGATTGTCATGGATATTGCGAAATATGCCCAGGATGATGCTTGGGCAATGCACCCTGGCTTGGTCGAGAATCGAGAAACATCCCTTCTGGGAACAATAAAGATGTGGGAGAAGTGGAATGGCGCTGCGAACGACCGCATTAGAGTCTGGTTCGGAGCCAGAACTCCTGGAGGGTGAGTATTTCACAACATTTTCTCTACATTGCTAACGATTTCCAGTGTCTCCGATGCGCTCTACAAAGAGATGACTTCCATTTCACGGGAGAAGGGAATTCCTGTCACTATGCACTGTGCAGAAGTGAAAGCCGACCGTGACTTCTTTGCCTCCGTGTCACATACGCCTATGTCGTACTGCGATTCTGTCGGTCTTCTAAGTCCCTCTACTGTACTTGTTCATATGGTGCATCTGGACGATTCCGATATCGCACGGCTCGCATCTTCAGGGACCCATGTTGCCCATTGTCCAACCTCAAATGCCAAATTGGCGTCAGGAATCTGTCGCGTGCCCGATCTACAGAAGGCCGGTGTAAACATTGGACTTGGTACTGATGGTGCGCCTTGCAACAACACTTGCGATCTACTTCAAGAAATGAAGCTCGCGGCTATCATTCACAAGAGCATTTCCTACGACCCGACGGCTGTCCCTGCTGAGTCGGTAATTGAAATGGCAACTATCAATGGTGCTAAAGCCTTGGGACTCGAAGGCTCCATTGGGAGCTTAGAGATCGGCAAGCAGGCCGACTTTGTAGCTGTTGACGTACGTGGTATTCACAATCAACCCTGGCACTCGGCAGCTAGTGCAGTTGTATATACGGCTACGGGACGTGATGTCGATGTCGTAGTTGTCGACGGCAAAATTTTGGTCCAGGATGGAGAGCTTAAGACAATGGACGAAAAAGAAATCGTGGATGAAGCAAAGAAGCGCAGCAAAGAGGTCGTTGAACGGGCAGGATTGAGCAGCAAAATGGTTGGCCGTTGGCCAGTGGAGTAATCGCGAGAATTTGTTGTATTTAAGGAACTGAAATTCGAATTCCAAATATTACATTTATATGTAAACTCATATGTCAATAACTTGGTAAATAAACATTTCATGTGAATCATAGCTTAGACTTCTTCAGCCACTGTGTCTGGGTATTGCAGTAGCCCAGAAGACCAGTCAAACCCCATTCGACACCAATACCACTCTGCTTGTGTCCGCCAAATGGGAAGTTCGGGTTTACCTCGAAGTGCGAGTTCACCCAGACACTGCCTGACTGCATCTGATCAGCGATTCGGGTCGCACGGTCAAGATCCTGACTCCAAACAGAAGAGCCCAAGCCCGATTCCGAAGCGTTTGCTCGGCTAATCACGTCGGCCTCGTCCGACCATTTCATAACTGGGAGAATAGGAGCAAAAGGCTCTTCTTGAACCACGCGAGAGCTCTCGGGTGGATTGTCAATGATGGTGGGATGGATGAAGTAGCCAGTTGATGGGTTGTCGTCGATGGATCCACCGAGGGCAGCTTTCAGGTTGTCCTTTGAGATAGTGCTGAACAGGTTCTTGGCTTTTTCAAACTGCATCTTGTTCTGCACTGGACCGACAAAGACGCCGGACTCTGTGCCGTCGCCGACCTTGAGGGTCTTGACAAAAGCGACAAGCTTTTCCAAAAATTGGTCGTAGATTTTCTCATGCACATAGAGGCGTTTGATCATCATGCAAATCTGAGAGCTGCACAGATACGACAAGATACCAATCTGTTTTCGTCTTTTTAGTACGCCTGGCAACTAAACACTTTAGATTGGGACTTGGAACTCACGTTGGGGATAATAGCGTCGATGTCGACGTCATCACAGATGATGGCTGGATCGTTACCTCCAAGTTCCAACGTAACTCGCTTGAGAGTCTTCGCACAGCTTGCCATGACACGTTTACCAGTGAGAGTAGACCCAGTGAAAGAAATCTTGTCGACTCCTGGGTGTTCAGTTAACATGGGACCCAAGCTGTCATCTCCACTCAGACATTGAATCACGCCTGGGGGGAAGACCTTTGCGGCAAGCTCAGCCAGCTTCAAGCCACAGTATGGAGTGAAAGGAGATGGCTTCACAATGACAGTGTTGCCAGTGTACACAGCAGGTACGATCTTTCCAATCGCCAAGAGAATAGGGAAGTTCCAAGGAACAATGGCACCGGAAACGCCAAGAGGAATATAGCGCTGGATAACCTTCCGCTCATCTGTTTCTTCAAGGACATTCTGGGGGATCTCGATTGCGCTGAGGCCTCGAATCCACATGCTTGCCATTCCAACTTCCGTAGCAGATTGGTCTAGGGGCTTGCCCTGCTCCATTGTCAAAGTCTTGGCAAAAGCGTCTGCGTTGGCCTCGATCGCATCGGCATAAGTGGCCAAAACCGCACGACGATCTGCAAAGGTTGTCTTTGACCACTTATTGAACGCATCTCGAGCTGACTTGACCGCAAGATCAAGATCCTGCTGGGTTGAGACGGGGACCTCGGGATTTGGCTGAGAAGTGGCTGGGTTGATACTATGGCGAGTGGTCGCGGTCGAAGTTAATTCATTATTGATGACGTTGCGATACGTCTGCAGACCATTTAGCAAAGCTAACGTCGCTCATGCGCGCTATCCACATACCGTGAAATCTAAGGCGGTGCTCGCCATTGTTGATGAACCCGTGTGAAGGTTATAGATGATAGGGGAATCTACAGTCAGGAATGAGAGGAGGAATTTGAAGAGCCACGCGAAAATTCGCAGATGGTGGGTCGCGAGGGTCTTATTTATGTGTTGCCAAAGTACGAAAGCTACGGAGTAAAGGATGCGCCAATCGTCCCTAGTCGTATTACCGATGGGTCATCCGAAAAGTGCCAAGGATGCGCTCAGAGTCTATTATGGGGATCCCCCATAATTAGGACGGAAGGATCTTCGGTGCTTACCACAAGAATAATCAAGTTATCAGCCACGGGTCAATGTGACCAGCACCAGGAAAGAGCCCTTGACGCTGGGAAAAAGGCAATGGGCATATAGGACGTATATCGAAATTGGAATGCAGAAATAGAGAAACCACCCGATCAAGAAATATACCATATAAACCAAGAGAGGTGCTGTCTTGAAGCATATGCAATGGGAATCCCAGTTTGCGGGGTATGCGGAGGCAAATTGCGGGGATCTCGCAAGGTTGGGCGCCCGAACTCTAAGCAGCTTTTCGGATGCGGAATCCGGCATCGAGTCTCGGCTTCGGAACGTTCAGGCGGCATCGGAACAGCGCTCTAGGCAGGAGCCCAGTATATAAATGCAGCGATCACAAGCGACTAGACAAGTTAGAGCACCCAATGCGGAAATAAACGGAATGGAATGGATCAGCAGATCGCTAGATGGAGAAAGCTTGGAATAATTCTATAGACTTGGGCAAGCCAAAAGGTCTAGATCATAGGTTATCAATCAAGTATTACCAATCAAGTCCCTTTCACTAGTCCCTTCCAATGCGCCCAATGCCTTGCGCAATCTATTCACACCTTCTGAGAACATTGCGTCGTCTCGGCTATATGCGAAACGGAAATAGCCTTGCTTTTTTGTTACGAATGCCTAGGTAGTCAGCACCTATCATAGTCTGACGGTGGATGTTCTTACTTGAGCAGGTTGAAGAAACACTCGATAATCGATCATGTGCCGTGCCAGCTGGATTTCAGGCGCTTCTCCTCCCTTCGATGGGAATTTCTTGGTCCAGCGACCGAGGTCGACCCAGAGAAAGAACCCTGCCGAAGCGGGAGTGTATGGAATGTCGCATGTGGACAGGAACGAGATGGCTTTCGCTCTTGTCACATCAAGCCGCCCGTGCAAAGTAGGTAAGTATTGGTGATCGATAAAGTCGACATCAGAAAGAAACTTGATAAAGAAGTCCTCAGAGAGGTGAGAAAATCTCGTGAAGCGCCTATCTGGTCAGCGGATCAATATTTGTTGCGTTGGATAAATGCCCCTACCCGACCGCCTGTTTGAAAGTATTCAAGACGTTTTCGTTGTAGGATACCATAAAACCCATTCTCAGCCCATTGAAGCCCCAATCCTATTGTTTGCCGTTAGAAGAGTTGCGTGCATGACCCGGACTAGAAACCACAGACTTTACTGATGCCGTAGATGACATGGAGATTTTGCAGAGACATGCCCTCAATAGACAAGGCGCTGCAGAATGACCCCGGAGAGGCAGATAATGCGTATATCTCGTCCACGACCAGATGAATATCCTTCTCCTGACAGAATTTCAAGATCCCTTTCAGAACCTCTCGATCGTAAGATTTGCCGAGAGGATTGTGCGGATTGCAGAGGAAGATTGCTTTGACCGGGGTTCCTTTTTGCTCTGCTTGCTCGATCGTGGCTGCAAAAGCTGCGATCACTTGATCCAGTGATGATACCGAGAACTGATCAATATCCTCAACATCTGAGAAGAGACAATAAATGTGGTTGCGCTTTTCTGCGGCAGTGACAAGTAAGTTGTAAGCCGGCAGCGGCATGATTAGTGCCTCATTTTCGTCCAAGAGAGTGTAGACCAGCGAATTTACCAGTCCTGTGAGTCCATTGGTGCATACTATGTTCTCTCGATGAACATTATGAGATGGCTTAAAATGTCTGTTGAACAGATCGGCAGCCGTCTGTCGGAGCTTCGGAGATCCGATTGAGAAGTTGTATCGAATTGCTAGAAACACTTAGCGTTGTAAATGAAGGTTTGCTGGGAGTCGCACCTATGCTTGGATTGATCTTATATTTGGTTTCCGTAAAGTCCTGAATCAGATCTAGCATCAATGGATTTATCGTGGTTCCCAAGTTGATTATCCCGTTAGGGTTGGATTTGGCATTGTACATGTCATCATCCACAACATCATTCACATCTGTAAGCGAATCGTACCCGGTATACTTTAGCGAGCGCTTGGAAGGGAGAATTGAGTGCACCATTGGGACAGATTGAGATTTGGCAGCTAGTATTTTGATATAATATTCAATGGATGGAAGACTGTGTTTGAACTAATCAGATGGACTTGTCAACGGCGCCCAAAAAATCATGGGAAATAGCGGTGTGGATAGCCAAGTAATGATATGCCATGCAAGAACATCTCCAATCTCTAATGGTTTGCTCTTTGTCAATCGTGACGTAAATTTGGAAGCTGACCGTACTCCGCAAGAGATCCTCAAGTCAATTAGACCGCGCGGATGGCTCTACCTACGAACTCTATTGTGTATGACAGGGGGTCAGGATTCATAATCCTCAATTGTGAATGCTAGCAAGTATCGACTTGAATATGATCTATCGAGTTTCCCCCATCGGATATCACATTTTCAGATCGATCTTGATTTCCCGGTTCTGCGATGCACTAGAAAAGCCAATCGTGCATGTGCATTACCGTGCATTTATACCAGCCAGCCACCAAGCAAATTCTGCGCAATGATCCTAGTGACCCACTCATTCAGCGACAAAGATGGATCTGTGAATAAGATTAATGCATTCAAGCGTTCTGTTTCTAATCAATTCTACTCTCATGCTGCTTCTATCAAATGACGCATTGCTTGAGCGAGACGAGAAACACCCTCCGTGAAGTTTTCCAGCTCTTCCCAAGCAAAGCAAAGCCTAATACAGGAATCTATTGTACTGTTGTCAAAGGACGTGTCACCCTGTACTTGAAAAAGACCACCTGGGGCGATTTTCACTCCATAGTTCTGGATTGCAAATGGAGCCAGGTCGCTGGCACGCAATGGAGACGGCAGCTTCACCCAAATGAAATACCCACCGACGACAGGTGGAGATGGAAGAAGGACTGCGCCCAATGGAACAAGTTCAGCACGGATAGCACTGATCAGCGTATAGTATCTTTCCGCGTACATAGGTCGTAGTGACGTACGTAGGTACTCCTGGAAGGCCCCGGAGTTAAAAAGCTGATCTATTATAGTAGCTGCAAGGTGAGACGGTGCTCCTCCAGACCTGGTCGAGCCTCTGCAGAATCATCTCCTGTTAGTTGACACATATGCCCAGTTTTCCTAGATAGAACATACGCTTGGGATATTCCAAATGCCATCTTTTCAGTGCCTTCGGCCCATCCAGTGCGAGTCCCAGGGCCGATCAATTTGCTGAAGCTCCCGTTGCTCACAGTATTTCCGAAGTCATCTTTAGGCCCGCCATCAAGATATCGATCCACATCAACCAGACGCGGAAGAATCGCTTGGTCGGCGTTCTGAATTGGAGCTTTGGGATCTGGGGACCATTGGAGAAAATCATAGACGTCATCCGATACAATTAGCGCGTCAAATTCTCGAGCCAGTCTGACCAATCCCTCGCGGTCGGAAAGTGACATGGTCAAGGTTGAAGGGTTTGAGAATGTGGGTGTCGTATAGATTAGATGCTTGTAGATCTTGCCCCATGATCGTGAAGGCTTGTGTGTCTGTGGGTAATTAGCAGTTCGAATTTCAGTATTCTTCAATAGTATCATCGAGTCAAAAGAGTAAGATGCGTGGAGACTTTACCGGCGTTGAGTGGCACTCGCGTTCTGCTCTATCTTCCGCAGCAATCAGCTCTTGTCGGAAGTAGTCCAAGTCCACACCGGTCTCATCTTCTGGGATGCCTCTCATGCGCCCAGGAAACCCCGCATCGTCCATCATGCGACAAGCGAGGAAATAGGTCGGTGCGATCATCCAAATGTTTCGAGTATAGACTGGATCTGTAAAAACCTGCAGGATGCATGCTAAGTTCTGACTAGCACCCCCTGTAATGCATATGCGATCACTGGTGATAAGGTCATCGGGTTTGTAGAAAGAAGTAAGCCATTCAGCAATACTTTCCCGAAGAGGTCCATATCCCTCATCTGGGCCATAGAGCATTGCCTGTGTGCGCAAATCCTCCCTGGTCATTGCCTTACTGGATGCCTTCGCAATATGCTCCATGGGAAGAAGACTGGGATTGGGATGACCCCGAAAGAGATCGATCAACTCATTTCCAATTGAGCCCATCGTGAAGATAACACTGCAGTACAATGCTTGAAGTACAATGAGAATTTGCTTAAGTCGATAAAATGATTCAGTCACCAACAAGCTTGGTGGGTGGCTACTTGTAAAGTGCCATTTACATGAAGGGATGAGCGATTTTATACCGCAACTGTGGTTAAAGTACGTAGTGGCAGGGGTGGCACGTCCACCAATATCATCTGCATCGTGTGAGGTGGTTTAATTTTGGAATTCGTCAAAATCGGATTCGTGAAAATCAATATGCAAGCTCTGACAATGATGCATACTTTGTGCAATGCAGCTTGCTCGTCACAAAACGTATGCACCCCACTGAACGGCATCGCAAAATCAAAATTCCCGCCATATAATGGGCTTTCATTTCTTTGAGCTAGACATCTAAGATTAAATCTGAGCTGAAATGAAGGCGCTCGATTAGCTTAGCGCTACTAGTGATGAAGTTCTACTGCATGACATAGTGTTCAAGAGCCTGTTAATTATGTGCCTCAACCGAGCCGGAAACCAGGTTACAAAACCGAAAATGCAGCAGTCACATTCCTCTACTTGAGGATTCTATCCCTCAACACCTTTGTTTGAAAGCTTCAAAGCCCTTTCTAAGATATCCAATAGCTCAGTCTTGTGCTCGAGCCCAACAGCGATTCGAATAATGGTCTCCCGCAGTCCATTCCTCTCAGCCCACTCTTTCTCCTTTTGCAGAACCATCTGCACGTACGGCAAGGCGATTGTAACATCGGCTCCAAATGACGGGCCCTTGCAAAGATGAAGAATATCGAAGAATCTAGCAGCGGACACAGTATCTTGGAATTCGATGGTGAATAAGCCTCCATACCCAGGCTTAAAGTCAGCTGTTTCTGGTCGCATCTGACGATGATAGTTCTCCCGCGACCGGCATACTGAAGGGTAGTATATCGACTTGATTGGACTCAACGGGTCGGTCACAAAAGGTAATAGGCTGTTCACTAAGTAAAGTGCTGTCTCATTCACTCGCGTAACACGGTCGAGATATGATTTGCTGTTTGACTCAAGTCGTAGTGCATCTTCCACATAGAGCCTATTAACGTACGACCCAGATAATGCCGAATTTAGATGGAGGAAGTGTGGTGATTTTGGATTTAGTATCACACTGCGATGTACTGTCAGCAATGTGGTCTTCAAAATTTCCACTTGGGCGCGGTACCTTCCAGCGAGAACATCACCAAATCCATTGAAGTACTTAGTGAGCGATGACACCACGATGTCTGCAACATCAAGAACAGACACATTCGCGAAGCTTCCAATTGTGTCGTCGATGATCACAATCAAATCGTACTCTGTCGCCAGCTGCTTGACGCGACGAAAGTTAACTGTTCTCAGAAGTGGATTCGACGGGCATTCGCACCACAGAGCCTGGATCTGGCGAC
>JAOYNU010033863.1:0-12785 GCA_026745395.1 Tympanopsis confertula | reverse complement strand
AGATTTTAATTATAATTAAGTTAATCGTGAATCGATTAAAAGTTAATCATGAATCATGAATCAAAATTTACAACTCTACGTCTAGCTCTACGAATACTAGTTAGATCGATAAAAGAATACTACCCCTAGAACCGGAAGAACTTAAACTCTCTAATAAACCTACTTTTAATCTCATAACTTAACTATTAAGGCTAAAGATTGATAGTAGTAAATTCCGTCTTTCGATAGTAGTAAATCTTTCGGTAGTAGCGAACTAAGCTTTTTCTATTAAGTCTAGACCTAGGTCTAGGTTTATAGAACCGTACGGACTTCTCTAGACCCCCTAGGGGTCTTTCGCTATATATAAAGTACCCTACGCCTTCTCGTAAAGTCTTCTTCTCTCTCTTCTTTTAATTTAGTTTAGAATATAATTTTATTCTATATAAAAAGGTTTACCTCTTATATAGACCGTTATATTATTCTAAACTCTTTTAAGAACCCCTAAAAAGCCCTAGACGATATCTAGGCCCCCCGGAACTCTAGAAAAGTCCTAGACGATCAGAGTTGTAATTTTTGATTACTGATTACTGATTACTTTCTTCGATTACTGATTACTTTCTTCAGTGATTACTTTTTTACTGATTACTAATTACTTTCTTTAGTAATTACTTTTAATTACTAATTATAATAATCGAAGAAAATAATTAGTAATCGATTACTAATTACTTTTAAAAAATAGATTATTACGTAAGCTAGCTTAAAATATAGAGAATAATTATAGGATTATAGCTAGTGACTTTTTATTACGTAATATTTAATAGATCAGGAGATATTGTCATGGACTGGCACGAGTGTAGTATAGCAGATAGCACTAGCTAGCTATATAAGGGATGAAAAGGGTCTTAGATAAAGCCTACGAGCTAGGGATAGTCTAAGGGGGGATAAAGGAGGTGGCTAGGAGGTATGCGCCTATATAAAGATAGAAGGGGAACCTATTAGAAAAAGGGATCTAGTTCCTTATAAAGGTTATACTACTATTATTATAATAGAAGTTTTAATTAATTATATACGACTTATATTATATCTATATTTTATCTATAATACGTATATATAATAGGATTATAACGCCTTTATTCTCTAATTTAAATACTTTAACTACTAAAAGGCCTAATAGAATAACCTCTACTTATCTTATAGACTAATAGGCTTTAGAGACTAGAGATATCGTAAGAATACTATAAAAATACGCCTATAACTATATAACTAATTATACTTTACGTATAATAACCCGGTATTTAAGTATATAGTATATATAATAAATTAAAATAATTACTACCTATAGCTATTTAGTTATTTTATAAGAAGAAGAAGAAAGAGGATAATAGGTAGAATAAGATAAAAGTTCTCCTATCTAAAAAAAAGACCGAATCGGTTATTATACCCCGTAGACCCCCTCCTTTCTCTCCTCTCTTTTTAGATCTACTAGTACTTTTAAAAGAAGTAGTTAAAGAATAATATTATAAGTATACTATAGTAATAATAGAAAAATACTAATATTAATTAAATAATAGTATTATAACCCCTAATCTATCTACCTAGCCCGAGATCTAGAAAGAGGTAAACTAAAATATATATACTATATAAATAGCCTAGAAAAAAGAAAATAAGTTTTAAATATCTAGTAAAACCTATACGATAATTCTATAAATAAGTCTACTTATTAAATTTAAAAAGAACTTAAAAGAGAATAAGAATACTTTCTTATAATAACTATATTATACTATTAATTTATATAAAATTAAAAATAATATCGAGAAAATAATACTAAAATAAGTTAATTTTAGAAAATAAATTAGAATTTATTAAACTATATATATTACTAAAACTTATAATAATTAGATATCTAAAATTATTTAAAATAATTTCTTAGGGTTTTTAGACTTAGAATTAACTTTATTTTATTTATATAGTAGAGATACTATAGTAGTATTAATAGACTAGAAGTAATAAGAATATAAATTATTAATTACTTTAATTTATAATATCCTAAAGATTAAAGCTAAAACTTTATAAAAGTTCTCTAAACCCTTCTAGGTATTTACTATCTACTATACTACTAATTAAAAAAATAAGAAAATTATTATCCCTAAAACTAGTTCTATTCCCCTTACTTTTTAAGAGTTAAAAAGCTTTATTTTAGCCGAGGAAAAACCCTTATAATAGACCTACTACTTAAGGGATAAAGGGTATAAGAATAATTACGATAAGGATTTAAAGTATAGAAGTACTAAAAGACCTTATAATATACTAGAAAACCTATCTATAAACCTTTTAGAAGCTTAGAAAAATAATATAATTAATAAATAACCTTATTTTAATTATATTATAAGTATATTTTAAAAGTATAAAGTAAGGAGAGATTCTTCTATACTTAAGTACTATAAGTATAAGCTTATAGGTTATATAAGACCCTAGTATATAACCCTAAACTATACTTAGTATAATAGAAGGTCCTATATAATTAAAAACTATAACCTACCCCTTCTTCTAGTTAAAATAGCTATATAAGATAAATTAAATAATAATAGAATACCGATAATTAGAACTAGATTTTAAGATAAAACCCGATAACTTATCTTTATAAAGAAAGGACTTATTATACCTATTATTATAAAAGTAGGATATTAATAGGAAGATATAAGTACTCTTCTAAATATAAAAGCTAAATTATAAACTATAATCGATAAAACCTAGTAGAAGAAGAAAAGTAGGGCTATACTTACCCTTATAGGAGATATAATTAATACCCTAGTAGTTTAAAAAGATATAAAAATAAGAAGAAGAGTAATTACTATTATAAAGATTATAAATTCGGAAGGAAAAACCTAGACTTTTAGTTATAATATAATTATTACGAAGATCTATAATCCTAAATACTAGATAGTAATAGGGCTAGATTAGTTAATAAAAGTAGATCCTAATATATATTTCTTAATAGGCTAGTAGTATTATCGCCTTTTAAAAGAAAAATAGGATAGTATTAAATTAATTTCTATTTTAGAGGAGATATAATATACTAAGAATACTATAATAGTTTATATATACTTATAATATATAAGGTTACTTTTAAAAAAGCCTCTTATTATTATCCCTATATAAAGGTAAGACCTTCTAAGTATAGTAGTATATTAAGTAGCTAATATATTATTAGAGTATTTATAGAATATAATAACTAAATTTACTTATATACTCGATAAAAATAAAAATAAAAATACTATAATTATACTATAAGAGCGCCCTAATTAGTAGACTAATAAAGAAGAGAAGTTCCTAGATATAAAGGCTATAGATAGATTACCCTTATTAAGTAGAAAAATCTATATAATCGACTTAGAAAACTCGCCCCCTAAGTACGCTTTTATTTACCTACTATATAAGAAAGAGTTAAAGACTTTTAATAATTACGTAGAATAAGCTCTAGACCTAGGATAGATTCGTAGAAGTAATAGTTTTCTAAAGGCTTTAATTCTCTTCGTACTAAAAAAGGGAAATACCCTACGGCTCTATATAAATTACCGTAAGTTTAATACTATTACGAAGAAAAATCGTATACCCTTTCTATTAATTAATAATATCCTTGAACGCCTATTAAAGGCTAAAGTCTTCTTAAAACTAGACTGTAAAGGGTTAAGACCCTCCTAAAAGCCTCGGCTATACCCTCGCTAATCGTAAGTAGCCTTATACGTAGACTAGTTACCTAATACCCTATTATCTTCGCTACCGTCTAACTCTATAAATACTAGTTAGATCGATAAGAAAATACTACTTATAGAACTAGAAAAACTTAAATATTCTAAAGAACTTACTTTCGACTTAGTAGTTTAACTATTAAATTAGTAAATCGATAATAGTATATTCCGGAACCCTAGCGTAAGGAAACCCTAAGATATATTACTAGCTTCTTCTATTAGACCGAGACCTAGGTCTAGGCTTATAGAACTATACGGACTTCTCTAGACCTTTTAAAAGTCTTTTACTATATATAAAAAACCTTACGCCTCTTATAGGATCTCTTTCTTCCTTCTTTTCTCTTTAGTTTAGAATATAATCTTATTCTACGTAAAAAGGTTTACCTCTTATATAGACTATTATATTATTCTAAACTCTTTTAAGAACCCTAAAAAATCCTAGACGATATCTAGGCCCCCCCCGGAACTCTAGAAAAAGCCCTAGACGATATCTAGGCCCCTAGAACCTCTAGAAAAATCCTAGACGATATTTAGGCCCTTAGAACCTTAGAAAAGTCCTAGACGATATCTAGGCCCCTAGACCCTCTACGAAAAGCCCTAGACGACTTCTAAGCTCCTTTAAATTTTATAAACTTCCTAGAACCCCTCTTCGCTCTTAGAACTCTTCTAGGATCTTCTTTTTCGTATTCTAAGATTAGAACTCTCTATTTAGTAGAATTTCCTAGGAAATAGAGTATACTTTATAATAGGTTATTATTCTAATAAAGACTCTACGATTTAGAGATTCTTAAGAAAACTTAGAATTCTAGAACTCTAGAAGACCTTTAAGACCTTATAATAAATCCTTAGGACTTTTAGGCCTAGTATCTAACCTATTTAGAGGCTAGTATAAATAAGATAGCCGTTTTATAAATTATATAAGAAGAAGTTATCTAGAACTTTTAGAATTAACTCTAAGAAATTTTTAAAACTTTTCTAATTACTCTAGTACTAGAGCTAGCCGGGGTCCCTAAAAATCCCTAATTTAAAAAAGCCCTCCCCGATATCCCCCGTTTTTCCGGAAAATAAAAGAATTTTAAAATTTAGTTTCTAGAAGCTTAAATTAAAATTAGTATTAATAGAACTTCTATTAGTACCCCTTTTACCTAGTTCTACTATATCTATAATAGGATAGAATCTTTAGTTTAACTCTTTATATCGGCTTATATTTAAAATATAAAAAAATAAAAATTTATTAATTTTTCGAATTTATTAGTTTATTTAGAATCTATTTATATAAATTTTAATAAAATAATTAAAATTTAAAATAAACTCTAAGAAAAAAAGATAAAAGAAAAGGATTTATTTACCTTTTACTTTCCGAAATTCGAATACTTTTTTACCGAAGCCGAGTTTATAGATATTTTAGAAAATATAAAAATCTTATATTTAGAAGGGAATATCTCTCTAAATTTCTAGA
This sequence comes from Tympanopsis confertula, assembly GCA_026745395.1. Classification (NCBI taxonomy): domain Eukaryota; kingdom Fungi; phylum Ascomycota; class Sordariomycetes; order Coronophorales; family Scortechiniaceae; genus Tympanopsis; species Tympanopsis confertula. The sequence continues at coordinate 7,598 of JAOYNU010033863.1, read as the reverse complement.
AGGCCTTAATCGGCCGAGAAAAACCTTAGACTTATACTTTATATATTAGGATTTTTCTAGGATTTACTTCCGATTTAAAAAGCTTAGCCTATTATAAGAAGTATTACTCCTCTTCTTATATTTTACCGAACCTCCCCTAGGCCCCTACTAATTAGTTCTAGATTTAGGGGTTTTCTTAGACTACTTAGACTTCTTATAAAGACCTTATAAACTAAGAACCCTCTTCTAGGATCTCTAGGGGCTACCTAACCTTAGAAAAGAAAGAAGAAAAATTCTAATTTAGGCTCTATTTCTATTATACTTAGAAGGGCTACTTATATACTTCTTACCTTATAGCCCCCTCTTAGACCTAAGCTTATACTAGAAACCCTATTCTAACCCCGGAAGAGCCCTAGATATCTAGGGCTATCCGAGAAACTCTAGTTTTAACTATAAAAGCCCCTACTAAAATTATAAAAATTAAAAAACCCCTAAAATTATCGAAATCTTCTCGGATAATTTAGAAGACTTAGAATTAGAAAAAGAGTAATTTTAAATTAAAGTCTTAACTTAAGATCTCTAGAACCCCTAAAAATCCCTACTTAACCCCTAACCTCTTTAGAAGAAAAGGGTACTTATATAAATACTATTATAAATAATAGATTTAATATAAAACCTTTTATCGACTCTAGTTATTATAGTTTTACTACGATATCCGATAGAGCTTTTACTAAATATAGAATTACCTTCTACCCGATTTAGCCCTATTACTTTTAGTAAATCGTTAATTAGCCTAGAGATCTTTAACTTACTATATCCTAAATAGTTTATTTTAAGTTAAATATAAGTAGGTTTCGCGAGGGTATTTAGGCCTATATAATCCCCGGCTAGTCCGATCTTATAATTTTAAGAAAAAAGTAATTATAGTTTTATAATACCTCTCTTCGCCTAATTACTAATATTATAATTATCCGAAACCTTTTTAAATTTAAAATATCTATAGTACTAGTATTTATAAACCCCGAAATTATTTAAGTCTTTTCTACCGGTTTTAAGGCCTTTTTAACTAGGGTTTTAAAAGAAAAACTACTTATATATATCTTTTTAGCTTCCCTTATAGATATTTAGAAAGCCCTTACTATTAAAGAAGAAAAAGACCCCTATCTCGAAACTTTTACCTAATTACTCCTTATTATCGAAGTTTTTAATAAAAAGAAAGCTAAAAAACTACCGTTTTCTTACCCTAGTTTAGATTACGAAATAAACCTACTTCCGGATACTACTATTCTAAAGATACTATTATATTCGATATCTAGAGAGGAACTTCTAGTACTATAGAAAACCTTATATAAACTACTAGATTAGGGTTTTATAAAGGTTTCTTCTTTATTAGCCGCTACTCTAGTTCTCTTCGTAAAGAAACCTAGAAATAGCTTATACTTTTATATAAATTATTAAAAATTAAATATTATATCGAAATATAATACTTATCCGATATTTTTTATATCGGAGACTCTATAGTAGATAATTAGTTCTAAGTAGATTTCTAAAATCGATATTATATCGGCTTTTTACTATTTCCGGATACGTAAAAAAGATAAGTAGAAAATAGCTTTTAGAATTAGATTAAGTTCTTTCGAGTAATTAGTTACCTTTTTCGGTCTATCCGGTACCCCCGCCTCGTTTTAATAATATATAAATAATACTTTTCGCGAATATCTTAATATCTTCTACTCTACTTATTTAGATAATATTATTATCTATTTTAATAGATTTTAAAAAGATTACTATTAAAAAGTCTATTCTATAATCTCGAAACTCTCTAAAGCTAGCTTATAATTAGATTTCTCTAAATCTAAATTCGAAACCCTAGAAATTAAGTATTTAGGTTTTATAATTAAATCCGGGGTAAATATAAAAACCGATCCCGAAAAAATAAATATTATTTAAGAGTAAAAACCCCCGAAAACTATAAAAGGTATACGATATTTTTTAGGATTTACGAACTATTATAAGGTCTTTATTAAAGACTTCTCGGATATTACTAGACCTTTTATAAATCTAATTAAAAAGAATACTTTTTTTAAATAGAATATAGACTACTAGAATACTTTCGAGAACTTTAAAAAAGCTTTTATCGATTCTAAGACCTTAGCTAATTAGGATCTTTCTAGGCCTATAGTTATAGAAGTAGATGCCTCTAGTTATACCTTAGGAGGTATACTTATATAATAAGACCCCGAAGACCTCTTCTAGAGACTTATAAGATATTATTCGAGAAAGCTATCCTTTATTAAAGTTAATTACCTTATATACGATAAAGAACTTCTATTTATTATATCGTATATTAGAGAGTAGTATTCCGAGTTTAAAAATATAAATTTTATAATTTATATAGATTACTAGAACTTAGTCTATTTCTAGGCCCGGTAATATCTATCCGAATAATAGATATAGTAGGGAGAAGAACTATTTAAATTTAAATTTAAATTTATCTACCGGCTTAGTACTATATAAATCTTTTTTAATACCCTTTTTAGAAGAGATTAAGATCTACCGAAAGACGTATCCGATAATAGAATATCTAGTAGAACTTTTTAACTATTTTCTAACTTTTTTAATACTTTAGATAAATTAGAAATAAAAGTTAAAGCTATATAGATATCCGATAGTAACTCCGGACCCGAAAACGAGCCTCTCTTTATCTCCGAACTCGCCGACCCCCCTAAGACCCCTTTCGAAGACCTAGAACTATCGAATCTATAGTTAGAAGGTCTAGAAAAGAACCCTAAATACTAGAAGATTTAGTAAATTATTTACGAAAATAACTAGTAATTTCCTACTAATTAGGGTTTACTAGTATCTATATCCGAGTATTCTATTAATATAGAGAACTATTTAATATAGAGAGACTAAATCTAAATACTTTTCTTCAAGCCTTTTAGAACTAAGATTATTTAGCGAATCTATAACTCCCCTACTACTAGTTACCCTAGTAGAGAAATTATAAGAGATCTAGTTTCTAGGTACTATATATAGCTAAATCTATCCTCCGATATATATCGTTTTATACGAAACTACTAGATTTATTCGTAAAATAAGGTCTAAAGAGATTAGAAAAAGGGTCTTCTAAAACCCCTACCCGTTCCGGAATAATCCTAGTAAGAACTATCTATAGATTTTATAGTAGACTTCTTTAAAACCCCTAACGGGTCTACTATACTAGTAGTTATAAATAGATTTATAAAAAACCTTATAATTATACCGATAAAAATAATAGAAGCCCCGGATATTACTTATACTTTCTTATAGTATATCTATATATATTACGGACTCTTTTATACTATAGTTTCCGATAGAGGACTTTAGTTTACTAGTTTATTCTAGAAAGAAGTTTACCGGTTTTTAGGGATTTAGTAGCGTTTATTTATAACTTTCTACCCTTAGACCGATAGCTCTACGGAATATTTAAATATAGAACTAGAGGTTTACTTACGGATATTCTACTTATTTAACTAAGATAACTAGGATATATTACTATTTAGTATAATACTCGCCTTTAATAACTAAAAATCTATATCTACCGGATTCTCCCTATTCTTCTTAAATTATAAATACTACTTCGAGACCTTAGAACCTAATATAGGACTTTCTACTAGATCTATTATCTCTTTAGCCGAAAAAGGGCGTAAATAGGTTAGAAAACTAAAAAATTACTACGATTTAGTAGTAGTAGTAATAGTAGATACCTAAGAAACCTAAGAGAAATACGTAAACCGGCTACGATAGGCCTTAGAATCCTATAAGATAGGGGATAAGGTTCTACTATATTTAAAGAATATTAGAACTATTAGATTTTCGAAGAAACTAGATTAGATAGCCTTATTATATAGGGTTATAGGTCTAGTAGGATTTTACGCTATTCGCCTTAATACCCCCCCCGGAATCTACCCCGTTTTCTATATAGATCTTCTACGCCGAGCTTCCGAAAACCTACTTCTTTCTTAAAATATAGCCTACCTAGAACTACCCCTAATCTAACTATTAGAAGCCTCTAATAACTATATCGAAAGAAAGTAAATTATAGAAAAAATCTTATAGTACTACCGATTTAAAAATAGCTATTTTAGTATTCTAATTAAATAAAAAAGTTATATAGAATTTATTAAAAAACCCCTAGAAGACTTTCTAGATACCGAAGCTCTAGAAATCTACGAATCTAGTCTTTTAGAAGTTCTATAGGCTACGAAACCCTAGAAAAAAGGGGGAGAAGGGGGCTAATATAAAGAGTTAAACCCTTCCTAAAAGCCTTAGTTATACCCTTATTAATTATAAGTAGCCTTATATATAGATTAGTTACCTAATACCCTATTATCTTCGCCGCTATCTAATTCTATAAATACTAATTAAATCGATAAGAAAATACTACCTATAGAACTAGGAGAACTTAAATATTCTAAAAAACTTATTTTCGACTTAGTAATTTAATTATCGAACTAATAAATCGATAGTAGTATATTCTAGAACCCTAGTATAAGGAAACCCCGAGATATATTACTAGCTTCTTCTATTAGACTAAGACCTAGGTCTAGGCCTATAGAACTATACGGACTTCTCTAGACCTTTTAAAAATCCTTCGCTATATATAAAGAACCTTACGCCTCCTATAGGATCTCCTTCTTCCTTCCCTTCTCTTTAGTTTAGAATATAATCTTATTCTACGTAAAAAGGTTTACCTCTTACGTAGACCGTTATATAGACCTTAAGAATACGTATTATAGGATATATATTCGTAAAAGCGATAAGTAGAAAATAGTATAGAGATATTAATATAGATACTTTAAATATATAGTAATACTATTTAGGCTTATAATTACGCCTAGTATATTCTAAAGTTACGTAGAAGACGTCTTAAAAGAATTTATAGATACCTATTATATCCTATATATAAATAATATACTTATTTATAATAATATACTAGAAGAATACGTTAACTATATTAAAATAATCGTTAAAGCCCTTCGAGATACTAGTTTTTATAAGAACCCTAAGAAGTATAAGTTCGAGACTAACGAAATAAGCTATTTTAGTTAGGTCGTAGGTATTAGTAGAATTAGTATAAATTTTATAAAAGTTAAGGAAATACTCGATTAGCCCGAGCCTCGATTAGTATAAGATATTATATTATTTATTAGATTAACCGGTTACTATAGGCGGTTTATTAAGAATTATAGTAGAATTATAGTTCTTTTAAGTAACCTAATATACTAGGATAATACTATAATTATATATAAAAAGCCTTTTATAACTTAATAGAAGAAGATTTAAGGAAAACGGCTCCGTATAAGGCCCCTAAATATAGGGGATAAGGGCTAGTAGGTAGTAGAAGAATTAAAGAAAGCCTTTATAGAAGCTAATATACTAGCCTACTTCTAGTTTAAATACCTTATTTATATTAAAACCGATACTTTAGACTTTATAATTAGAGCTATCCTTAGCTAGATATAGCCTATAAAGGCGTAGGCCTTTATAGCCTTTATATCGAGGAAACTTAAGAACGCCGAATTACGCTATAATACCCTAGATATAGAGCTTTTAACTATTTCTAAGAGTTTTAAGATTTAGAGGTACTACTTTATATATACCTCGGTATCTATTAATATAAGAATAGATTATTTAAATATTAAATATTTAGTATTAAAACCCTAGTTATCTCTAAAATAAGTAATAGTATTATTATACCTAGTTCTTTTTAATTTTATAATTACTTATCTTCCGGGGCGGAAAAACCTAATAGATCTTCTATCGTAAAGGCTAGATTTTAATAACCCTATAGAGAGAAGAGAAGCGAAATAGGCTATTATACTTTAGTTTTAATTATATTTTATAAATAAAAATACTATACTATAGAAGTATACTAAATATATAGTAGTAGTACTAAATAGTTTTATTAAGTATTACCTTATTATAGGATATTCCCCTTAAATTAAGGCTAGTACTCTAATAATATATTATAAGTTTTCTAAATTAATACCTCTATATCTAGCCTAAAGAGATAGGACCCTCGAGGCTAGTAATAGGATATTTAAGTAATAGTATAATAATTTAAGTATATACTTTAAGTTTTCCTACTACTAGGGAAAATAATCTATAATATCTTCTATTATCGACGGGGAGGAAATAGCTAATTTTACTTTTAAAGAGGATAGTAAAGTAATATATATTATACTTTTTAACTTAAATCTATAATTAGACCTTATTAAAAATACTATATTTAAAGATATACTCTACGAGACGTATTAAAAGGATATTTTTATTACCGAATAGAGATAGTCCTAAATATCTTATATAAAAACGTATTTAGAAGAGCTAGATCGACCGTTTAGCTTAAAGAGTATAGTCTACTCTATCGGAATAATAAAATATATACCTTAGATAATCTAAAAGCTAAAGTATTACGCTTATACTACGATAACCCGTATACTAGGTATTAGGGTATATTTAGGATAGTAGTTCGTATTAAAAGTATATTTTTCTAGCCTAGTATTAATAAAGATACTAAATAGTAAGTATATACTTATAATATATATTAGGTATCTAAACCTTTACTAAAAAACTATATAGTTTACTTAAACTTTTACTTATTCTTTAAGGCCTATAATAAGAGATTACTATTAATTTTATTATAAATTTACCCCTAATATCCTCTAAGAGAGGCGGGTACTATAATTCGATTTTAGTAGTTATAAATAGATTTATAAAATAAATTAAGTATATTCCCTATTTAAAATATATTTATAATATAGATCTAGTATAATTATTTTTAGATAAGATTTTTTAATTTTATAGGCTACCGATAGGAATAATATCGGATAGAAATTCGGTATTTATAAATAAATAGTAGTTTAGTTTTTATAACCTCCTACTTATTAAAAGAAAATTAAGTATTAGCTTTTACCCCTAGATTAATAGGTAAATAGAGAGGTAAAACTAGGTCTTAGAATAGTACTTTAAAAATTACTATTCGAAGTATTAAGACGACTAGGATAACTAGCTATTACTAGTTTAAGTTATATATAATATATTTAAGTATTCGGTAATAAAATAAACCCTAGTAAAACTTCTATTTAAATATAAGCTATATATACCTTATAACGCCGTAAGAATACCGTATAAGTGCGCCGAGGAAGCGGAAAACCGAGTAGAGATAATAATAAAAGATAAAGACTTTATAAAAGAAGTTTTACTAAAAGTATAAGTATTTATATCTCGATAGTATAATAAGAAGTAAAAAGAGTACTTTTTCTAAATTAATTAATAAGTTCTATTAAATACGAAAAATATTAACCTCTTACGACCGTATTCAAAACTAGGACCTAAATAGATAAGCTTATATTAAATTAAATTAATTAAGTTATCCGGAAATACTATTAAACTAAGCCTCCTACTAATAATACGTATTTATAGCGTATTTAATATATAAAGCTTTAAATTTTATAATTATAAGCCTAATAAAACCCTAGAAATACTATCGGATAATCCTTTTAATAGAGAAACTATATATAAAGTCGATTTTATCGTAGATTATAGAGGTAATAGAAAAAATAGGCTATATAGAG
>JAOYNU010033641.1:0-12811 GCA_026745395.1 Tympanopsis confertula | reverse complement strand
GCTCGCGCTTGGTTTCACGGTAGTGATTGAAGAGTCCTTTAGCCAGGTGCTTGCGCTTCTCGAACACACGGCTATACAGCTGTACAAAGCGATCTTTGGAAAGGTTAATGACAAGCTTGCCCTCTCTCCAGATTGGACCAAGGGCAGCGATATTCTCTGACACTTCTTAAAAAGGTAGCCATGGATTTCATGACTGTCAATATCAAAGCTTAGAGCAAGGGATTGGGTAGCTGAGGAATTTGAGGGACAGTGGGGTAGAACTAGAAAGCAAAGGCTATAAGGTGTGTTTTCATGGGAAAATGGGCAAGTGCGCTTGCCTCTTTGCCCAAAAAACCCACTTTATAGCCTTCACTATACCAGCACTACCCCACGTTCCTCAAATTGCTCAGTTACCCAATCCCTCTATGCTTTGATCTCGGAAGCCATAAAATTGACGGGGCGTATTGGATTAGCATATGTATCTTACCGTTATTGAAGCTGACCAGGAATGGCAAGCACGAGCCAGGGACTGCATGCCGCTGGTTTTCCCACCCTTGTATAAGGAAAATCGACAATGAAGTAATAGATGGTGATTGCCACGACAAGAGGCGGAGTCTCGAGGCCTCTCTTATAACTATTTCCCCAAGAACAAATGGTCATTGCACCAATTAATTCACGCTCTTTGATGAACAAAAAGCCAAGCCGAGAAAAAGCGCAGGGTCAAATATTTGAAACGCCACTGAAAGTTATTCATATTATACAAAGAGTAGCCCTGAGACCGCCTCCGCCCCGGGGACCCCTCAATGAAAGGAATGTCCCCGTAGTGAAAGAGAGGACCCCGAGGCCGAGGTAGCGGTGACTCTAAAATTGCCCTATACAAAGACCCCTCGACCAAGGGTTACAAAGTTGCTTTCATCTAGCGACAAAAGCCGGTGAAGCATGATACACTAAAAAAGCCCCCAGCTACGCATTTGTCTTTGTCGCTCCTGCGCCAATTTCCGCAAATAGTATCCAGACGGAATACCCACGGCAAAGCCACCCAGGTGCGCGGCGAAGTCCATCTTTATTCCCAAGCGGAACATACGTAGCACACCCAGGACGCCCATAACCTCTATTCCGACCAAGCATGCCAAAAGACTTGTGCCTGAGAGCCAGAGCGTATCCGATAGCGGAGGGGGAATGAACCAGAGTGTAAAGTGGGAGCTGGAGAGTTAGAAATCGTAGCGAAAAAACGCAGAGGGCTTTGTAGACTTACTTGGGATTCATCATGCACATGGCACCTAGAACGCCACAGACAGCTCCACTTGCGCCGAGCGAGCTCAAGCCAAGGGTACCCAGGAAGACGCTTCGGGATAGCGAAACCATAGACCCGGCTACACCGGAGGCGAAGTAGATTCCTAGAAGATTTCCGCGCCCAATTTGGTCGTGAACTTTACCAGTTAGCATTTATCAGTAGCGGAAAACATATCAACTTACGAGGAACGGCAAGAAGACCAACTCCGAGCATGTTGTATGCGAGATGCTTCCATGCTTGGTGGCTGAAGGTAGCGCCCAGCATACTGAAAGCGCTGGGATACAAGGGTACGATAACAAAGAAGCGGTTGAGCCATCTCCAGGCAGGTGGAATGAATCGCCATGCCAAAGTCACGGCGAGATTAGCGCCAATAATAGCTCCAGCAGCGGCCATGGCTGGAGGGACATTTGGCCAGAGACGGTCTTCTCTAGCTGGTGCGTGGTAATTCTTGGCAAAGTAGTAGCACAGACCAAAGACAGCGAGAGTGAAGATGAGAGATGGAATCAATCGTCGGGCCTACGATATCAGTCAGATTGATAACTGCATGAGGAACCTCGGGCAACTCACAGAAGAAAGGTTCACGGCTTCAGGCTGGTTGGGAGTAGCAGCAATATGGTGCTTCTGAACCCAAGCAAGGTATGGTCGCTGAGAAGGGTCCGCGCGAGGACGAGCTGCAATCATATCAGCATTTATCCAATCCTAAGCTTCAAGAATACTTACCCTCTGTCAGATATTGCTCCTTATAAACCTCAAGCTCCTTATTCTGCTCGATCTGGCGCATAATTTCCTCCTGCGATTTGGCCTCGCCAGCCATCCACTCCTCACGCTTGCGCTCTTGTTCAGCCAGCAATCGCTTCTCATTCTGTTCGCGGTATTCCTTCAGAGAACTCTTTCCGTATACCGATTTATCCTCGTCAAGCTCGGCATCGTACGAGCCGCTCTGCGGCTTGTAGAGACCCAGCTTCTCAGCACGACGAATAAGTTTCTGTTCAGTTTCCAGTTCTTCGCGCTCGAAACGAGCAAGGATCGCAGCATCCTCGTCGACGGGGTATTTCTCGCGCAACCAAGCTAAGGCACTGGCAAGTTGGGGTTCTGAAATCTGCAGTCTGATGTCGGTGGGAAGGTCCTCATCAATCGTACCCTCCACACGCTGCTTCTGCAGAAGATCCAGAGTCCGATTTCCCAGCGCGGCAGAGATATTCGAGTTTCCGAAGATGGCTTCGATATCGGCAGCGGAGACGGCTTTTGAAGGAGTGGCGCGAGACGGTTTACGCGGGGGTTTGGCGGCGGTCCTTTTCGATCTTGACCAGAGAGGAGTGACTATCTTCGATTTTTGGAGAGGAGATCGAATGGGCAGTGATCGGGATTGCGGAATGAGGTTCAGCGAGCTAAATGGGCGTCTCAAAATGTTGTTGTCGAGTCCGCATGGTGCCACCCGGAGGTCGCGACCTGCCAAGCGGGTAGACGTCGCGAGGATGGTAGATGGGCGGAGCGCCGAGCATGGAGCTCGCCATGCTACCCAGAGCGGGCTGCTCATGGTGAAATACAGGGCAATGCTTGAGTGTCGAGAGAAATGCAAGATGGGATCAGTTATCGATAGGCGGAGGCACGGGTTGTTCCGGGCCGGAGGATCGACAATCGATAAGTGGGGATTCTACAGCAGTACTCGCTATGAGAAGTCTATACTAAAAAAGAGAAAATTAAAGTCAATGACTCTAGACCCTGGAAATGAATGAGTCTGTAAAATGGAGCATCATTATGTGGCAATTGACCGTGTATATGTTATCGCACTTTCCAATGTTCAATTTGGGGGAGTGGATCAGCTTAATAAAGCTTCGCGACCTTAGGTGAGCATTTCAGGTGGGATTTGAAGTATTGCCAAAGCAAATATATTCAGAGAATTGGATCTTCAATATCTCAGAGTTTGGAGTAACTAATGACTCTTCTCTTGCTAAATTGAAAACATTCTGGCAGCCCAGTTCCCTCCCACGAGTCGCCTAAGATGAGCCTGGCTAAACCTGGCGCGCAGGTGAACGTATGAGCCATTCCTAGATTTTTCCATAAGCATTTCTTCTCTTCGATCCCCTTGTAAGTTTGAATTCTCGGGACTTACCGTGTCCATTGAACCCCGCGCAAATCCACTGGCCCTTCAAGCCCTCGATAGGACCAATCAATGGGGCATTATCCGGAGTCATTCCAATGATACCCGTCCATGAATAATCTAGTCCCTCGCCATGTCGGAACTCCAGAGGTTGCGGCTCTTTACACAGACCTTCGAACTCTTGGGTGCTATTCTTGGCAAGCTTCTCGCTGTATTGTGTGTCGTCAAACGTGACACGCCCAAACTCTTCGTCTACCGCCTCGTCGTTCCTGGTTCCTGTCCCGCCGAATAAAATTGTCCCGTTTTTCAAAGTGTTGAATGAAAAGAAATGCTCCGGTCCATATCTGATAGCCATGGTATGTTTTGGGCCTTGATCACCCGACAACGAAAGCGGAGGCACAAAGGAAGATACCTGTGAGCGCCGTGGGGATATGAACTGCTTCAACTGCGGGAGAAGATATGCGGCATACGCATTTGTACAGTGAACAACATTGTCTGTAGTAATGAAACCTCGTGGCGTATGGACATCCCATTTCGAGGGATCCGATTCGGATTGCACGACCTTGGTAGCAGGGCAATGGGTCCACAGTCTACCTCCTTTTTGTATGAAGTCGTTCAGTATCCATTGAACAAGTTTCCCTGGATGATTAGACGCAGTCGGAGATTCGTAAGCACAGCGCGCAGTCGGAACGCCTGTCCTTTGCTTTGCCTCTTCTCCTTCGTAGAACTTGATGTGCGAAACGTCTCCACCGGCAGCTTTGAAAGCTGCAAACGCACTGGATAATATTTCATCGAATTCTTCGGTGACGCCGACTTCATAGGTGTTTCCATATTTGAAATCGCAGTCTATGTCGTTGTCTTTGATGAACTGACTGACATTCTTTAATACGGTTCTTTCATTGACCAATATTTTCTTCGCTTGCTCATTTCCGTGCGTCGCAGCATAACCAGGAAATCCGCGGAAGGCATCTGAGTAGACATGTTAGAAAAAGAAGTCTTAATGGCATTCTGTGTTCAAAGTCGCGAAAATTCCAAAAGCTACAATACCTGGTCGAATGTGCCCAGCATTTCTTCCACTGGCGCCTGAGACAGCTTCTCGCGCTTCGATAATGACAATGTCGCTGCCTTTCACGCCACCTTCGATCAACTTCCAGCCAGAGAGTGCGCCTGAAATTCCAGAGCCAATTATCACGTAGGGAGCCGCCGATGGAACGGGCTCAAGGCGATTCGCATGCAGGTGGGGAAATGAGCGCGTAGTGCGATGCCAGAGAGACAAGGTTGAGAATGGACGAGGCAGTGATGGCTCCATATTTGCATGAAAAGATGACTTATACCAAGGATCACTGGATCAGGTTATTGAAGTGAGTCCCGAGGAGTAAAAAGGTCTTATGTCGAGCACCTTATCTGCTTCAGCGCATGTCGCCATTCGGAGTTCTTCCGCAGCGGATCCTTATCGCGGCACTTATGCCGGACCCGCCATCAGGCAATGTTCTACAAGTTACTCTATCTTATCTTTTATTTTCGCAATTTGGGGCACGTAGTATTGTTTTGCGTCAGGTTCTGAGTAAGCACCGCTGGCTAGGCCGTTTGCTCATACTACATCTGTTTCTGTGGGACCTATTTCAAACCGAGCAGCCTTGGATTGCCCTCTTCGACATTGGTAGGAAAATTGATAGGCAAATTGGTAGCGATATTAACAAAGAAATTTACAGTGATCTCTTGGTCTTTTAGTCCCTTTAAACTCTAGCTATCCCTGTGCTTCAATATAGGTATAAGTGGCTATATCAAGACCACTTGCCAGAGGAGCAGTACTGCTGCTTTCAGTCTATAACTCTCGCTCTCTCTCTATGTCTCTTTGTATGTCTCTGTCTGCGTAAATTGCACAAAATCTTTACATTGTAGTAATAATAGTAAGACAGCCTTGATAGCTTCGCATTCAAGGTATTAACTCTAATTCAATGTACGGGTACTTCGAGGGACTTCTAAATTACCTTAGCATCCTAATCTGATTGCATGGGAAATTGCATAGTAGACCAGATACAGTTGAAATGAGGTGCCTAATAATGTCGGGGCCGTCTTACAGTCCTAGTCAAGCCATCTCCGCCCTCCTTTCCGTATGTTGTTCGGAGGCCCAGATAGTTCCATGGTAGCTCATATAACCATCTTAGTTCAAACTTTGCTTTGTTTGGCGGCCAGCCAAAAATGGCACAGAGTACCAAGGATTGTGCATAAGAAAAGTATATTAGTTAACCTGGATGGCTGGGTTCCGTTATTGCTACTTGTAGACACTGCACGCTCCTGTCAACGATGCCATGTCCATCAAACTTGACCCCAAACCCCTGCTGTACCTCTAGAAATGTCAACGTTGAATTTGAGCGACCTTCCACCGGAGATTGTGTATCTGATATCAGATTACCTATCACCAGTCGACGCGACTTGCTTGGCATTATGCAGCCATCACTTCATGGCGTTTTCCTTCGAGACCTTGCTTCAAAAGTCCCTCTGTGGGTGTTACCCTGGTGATCCAGCCTTTGATTCACAAGAGAGTCTGCTGTCTAGACTTGCTCGCGATCTACCGAAATACTATCTCTGCTATAGGTGCCTGCGGTTGCACCTCTGCCAAAATGTCAAATTGCCGCATCCACCGCTTAAACCCGGGACTTGCAAGAGACCTCTTCCGAATAGGCATACAGATTCGATGATGAATCTACGCCCGATGAATCGAAACTTTCCAAATTACTTATTTTCTTTACTGCAGTTCGAACATGTTTATCTTGCTATGAGAAGATTCTCCCTCGGGCCTTCCTTTGGTATCTCTGTAGAGTCTTTGGCACATACAGAGGTTGTCACTAGCCCCCTTGGGTCTCTCGGGCAATCTGACTTCCTTATGTCTACAGAAGAATTTGCAGCCTGTCATAGGACTGGCCTCCAATCCGTTGATGCCCGGGTCTGCCTTGACCCGCCAAGTCTCTGCGTACGGGTACAGCGAATTGCAGTTGTCAGATCATCGAATGTGTCACAATTGTTTCTGGAAAAGGACCGAGTCCATATATGTCATCATATTGGAACTGACGAGTCTGGCTTTTCTACAGTTGTCAAGTCGCTAATCAAAGAATACTGCCAAGGCGATCAGAAGTTCAACTGTCAGATGCAGGGCAGCTGTGACAAGTGCAACACGTCATGGGATCTGCAAGTCAGGAACTCCCAAAACAGTGATATCCATCTTTTATTGACATGCTGGCTTGATGTGGGACCGGGAACAAGCCCAGAAGATCCTCGATGGATGTCTCATATCGAGTGGCCTTCTCGACCGGCTTTGACTTCTGCTCAGAAAATGGCTGATCCACGCATGCGATTTGAGACAAGTGCTGGCCCTCTTAACCCTCTATCAATAGAGGAATTATATATGAGGAATGCCTCACTCTTGCAGGCTCGACATTATCGAAGTGTAATGAGAAAAGTGGGCTCGGGCTGCTGGTTCCTGGAGGAGGCAGAAGCACAAAATTCTCGCTGAACGATAATTTGAGGTCCTCAAAGAGCACGTAGCCAAATATGAAGCCTTATAGGTACCCAAAATGCCCTCCACGAATTTTGGACACGAGTTATCCAATCTCCAATCCGAATTTCAAAGCAACTTGTTCATTTGCGTCACATACACAGATCTCATTTGTGCCAACACGGAATTGAATTTGCAAACCGAATCGGCCGAGCAGCTGGAATTCATTTCCCAAGGCACTGGTCTAACAGTGCCTTGCCTTGGATACCGGGAGGAATGGCCTGGATAAGGCGAGGAAGAAATATTGATAGGCTGGCAAGATTGCGAAGACAAGCCTCCAGTCCGCATGCCCTAGCTCTCTAGGCCCCGTGGGGCACATCCTTTATTGAGATCAAAATTACTGGTACGATGGATAATTTTCCTTGCAGAGACACTGGCCTTGACATTATCCTGTTTTGACACAATGTGTTGAATGAAGCACGTTTGCTGTCTTCTATGTGTGACTGGTAACGAAATTTCTTCGCGTCGGGCTTGGTACTGTGCTATAGGAACCAGCTCATAATCGACTGCATTCCATATGGCTTATTTCTCGTCGCGAAGTCCAATTCTGGTCCACCCTGTTTGAGAATTTGCCGTAAGCTTCTTGACTAGAACAGGACCTTTGAACAATTCTACAAATCTTTGCGAGCGGGGCCGATGTAAGGATTATAACTTTAGCTGTACTCTTCATTTTCCATGAGACGCTTGCGCACCGGTTGTAAAGCTCGTAGCAGTCGTATACTCTCAATTTGGTTGGTACCTTTTGCCCCTTTGTGCTGTCGAGAAATAAGCCAATACAACAAGAAGCAATCGCAACTGGTCTGTCCACGGCCACTATGAGATTCAAATTTGGAGAGGTCATCCAGAGTAACCCTGATGTCAACCTGCGCCCGCTAATCGCGCCAGCTTTCGCGTGCGCGCAACAGTGAGGCTTTGCGATGGTTATTATGAGTGACAAATTCACGACAGAGATGGCTCCCCATAGCTCGTTAGTGCAAGACTTCTTGACCTGGACAACATCATAAATCGATGCAATCAATGACCCAGATATCCCAAAAGACTTTTATTTAGCCTTTTTCTGGCGATGTTATAGCCTTTCAAAGAAGATATGGAGACATCTGCAGAGATGCCCTAGCCGTCTGAACAAACCTTGGAAATATGTCTATATAAATAGGTCCACGGGTATAGTTTGTCTGAGCTTGGGGGTAGGATTGAAGTTCCAAGGTTAGTCCTGCGACGTGATTTTGTCTGATTGCTGGCGAACTCGTGTGCGAACTGCATTATGCACACTGCCACTGTAGGCAACACGTAAAATTTGTCGATGCCCAATCAATTCAGGATCTGCGGGAATGCTGCTTAGTCTGTAGAGTTACGGTTTACCCTGGGCGAGTTCTGCTTTTTAGGCCTCCGCCGACCCAACCAATCACCTACATGGGGTGAGCTTGGCTATGCTATAGACGGTGTGGGCTTTGTGGTATACTGATTTGTGCCCAATCAATCCAGGGTTGGCAGGGATACAGCCACTTTGGCTGTCAGAGTTCGAATACTTATATCCAATCAATTCAGCCTCGGTGGCAGTGGCGGTGACACGACCGCCAAGGCTATGCACGTTAAGATATTGCATCGCAATTTTGGCGCCCTTGTGGTGAGATACGATCGCGATAGAAACGACACGATACCGTGCACCGCCCTCAAGTCCGTCAGCCACTTTGGCCAGTCAGCTTTGAGTACTGTATATCTGGGCGCCAGTTATAAAAGATGACCCCCCCTCCCCCTTTACGACCGATGCAAACCTGAAATTTATTGCAGTTCATTCCCATCTCCAGATCGGACAACAGTTTCAATCAATGACAGACATCGTGCAAAGCCAGGACGCTGCCACTGAGCCAATTGATGGAATTATTCATGGGGGGATTGAGGCATCTATCACTCCAATTGGTCAAGTTCGACGCCTGCAAAAGGGTGCATTGACTGTTAATCAGCAAGATTCATAACTTAATTATATTGAACATGGTACTCTCAACGTCTTCAATGGCCCCAGAACGTCATTTTTTCAGTCTCCCGCTACTCTAGGTGGCACCAAAGGCTCAAACCCTTCGACGCGAATCACACTCTCAAAGAAATCTCGCTTACAAGCAGGGAGAAGAGTAAGTAGCGTGGGAATATTCTAACTCCTGAGCATATTGTCTGACAGCTTCTTAGCAACAAACAATTAGCAGCCGGTGCTACTATGAACCATATGCGAATGTCAAAAACCAAGCTATTAAGAACCATATGTTGTCCCTGGCTAGCCGCTTTAATTTTCTCGATCGCGGCTTCGCAGAATACTTTAATTCCGTCGTGCCATCC
This sequence comes from Tympanopsis confertula, assembly GCA_026745395.1. Taxonomy (NCBI): domain Eukaryota; kingdom Fungi; phylum Ascomycota; class Sordariomycetes; order Coronophorales; family Scortechiniaceae; genus Tympanopsis; species Tympanopsis confertula. The sequence goes on along the minus strand of JAOYNU010033641.1, from coordinate 3,553 downwards.
TTTGACCGAACATATGTTAGGGAACGTCTTCAAAATGCCCGACAAGCCATTGTGAAAGGACAAACTCCCGATCCAACCAAGGTGGAAGATCCAGAACATGTTTATCTTGGAGATCTAGGCGAATTCTGCGAGAACTTGTCTAAGACGTGGGATGCTGAGCAACCGACCGAAGCCAACGCGGAATACCCAATTTTCAACAATACCCATCGACGGGATCGAGAAATCTTTGAGTACTTGCAAGACGCCTTTGAAGTACCTTACTGGGAGCTTATTCTGGACGTATTCTTACAATGGCGCGCCAGTTCTGAGTCTCTGAGCGGTAAAACTGTCTTTATAGTGCTCAAAAGTCTTGGAGGGGAAATCGAAACTGCCCGATCTCGCCTTCTAAGCGAGATTGAAATGCAGACGGAAGATAGACGGGAAGATTTAGATCCAATATTGCAAGGAATCGACGCGAGGATTGAGGTTCTGGGCACTGTGTGGGACATGAACGCCTTCTCCACACCGGAAGTAAAGGAGCAGATGACACGCTCAGTCCAGCCCCAGCAACTGCAACTGCATCATGATCAATCCGAATATGCTGAAGAACCTTTGGAAGTGGGAGCCCGAGTGGTACTGAGAAAGGAAAAAGTAAGTATAATATGTCGAGTTATACGTCACAGAAGCTTACTTTTTACATCTTTAGGAATCCGTGGGGCTCATAGCCTTAATCTTTCTATTCTTGACTGCAGCTATAGTCCCGGGATACAAAGCATATTCAATATCTAAGAATTCCGGTGCACGAGGCTCAGTTCACGATGCAGATTTCTGGTATCTTATCCAGAGCAGTATCATGTCTGTACTGGGCAACCTGATCATGGTTGTCCCATTGCTGAAGAAGTCGTGGTTTTCGCCGGCTTATAGCGTGATGTGGATATTCTTTGCCCTGGGAGTGACATTGGCCATTATCTCTATCATCATTTATCCATTCACGAATACGGGCTGGAGCTCTATCTTAGCGTTTTTTGCTTCTATTGCGTCTGTTGCTTCAGTCTTAGTCATGACGCTGGCTGCGGCCAAGGACGTGCCTCGGAAGATTAAAGATGAATAGACAAACATTTCAAGTCATTTCTATCAATGGAACTTCAGCTTTAATTCATAGGAATGGTGATCGGAACTCCTGGCGTAGAGTTCCGTTTCCTCGAGGCTATTTAGGTAGCTCTCGCGTGCTAGACTTTCTTAAATCAATCAACCATCTTCAAGACCATCTCCTGTGTAGCCTCGCGCTTTCCCCATCTCCTTAGCCCCATCAAATGGTGAACTTACACTCATGGGGAATACATCGCGATGATATTCATTAATTGACACGCAAGGGCTAATGAAATAGATGAAATGAAGATCGTAGACATAAAGGCTTGAATTAGTAGAGATACGCACACATATATACATACACACGCACAAAATTTGTTATGTAACCCCCGGTAACACTCTGGCAAACATATGGTCCGATATTTCAGCAAGGGAGTCACTTAAATCCGACAGATAATGATAAATAAAAAGACAAAGAAAAGATACATAGAACCAACAATGTTACTCAAACATCCACCCAAAGCGTTCGATAGCCTCGTTGCTACTATATTCGGGTCCCAAAGCCCAACTGCTGCTCTCAGATGTCGTAGACCCAGACCCATCGGGATCAGAACTCAGTTGGTGCTTTTTCACAGGGAATGAATCATCTGCATCTTCTGTTGGATGCTTGTGTTTTCGCTGTTCACCAGTCGGTTCTTCCTTGGGACCACGTATATCCTCATCCTCATCCTGATGGATGAAGTATAGATTTCTTAGCTGCTCCAGCTGCAGCCGTGTCTCCCGATCTAGGAGCCCGACACGTCCTCCTGCAAGCACGAAGAATGCACGTCTCAGTGTTGCCATCGGGGCGCCGTCCCACATCAATGATGTGGCTGGTACAGTTCCGGGTAGTAGAAACTGATGTAAAAGTACAATCCGATATAAACACCCTGTGGAATCTGTAGATATCTTCCGATTTTGAAGAAGATACTGGCGATATTGTTCGCCGCTGGGTACCGTACGTGGCAAAGTAGGATTGTTCTTCCGACGCTCACGATCATTGAGTTCGAAGTCAATGAAGAACTGAAGGTCTGCTGGGAAGAAAATGAATCCCGGGTCATCTGAGCAATTGTACATTGCGTAGCAAGTGGGACACAAGGTGATTCTTGTGTCAGGAGATCTTATCTCATAGTTGATGAGTCCCTTCTCATCCCAGAGCTCAAGTTGAGGATCCCCAAATCCATGGTCGAATCCGCCAACGACATGGGCATCTTGGACGATTGCAACATCGCAAATCCAACACCCAAAGTGATCACATTCGTCAACTAGAGTCGACGAGGCATCTGAAGATGGAGATTCTGATGATAAATAATCCATCCTCGGCGAGCGCGATTTTAGATGTAGTGTATGGAGTATCGGGGTATCAACGCTCCTGTTGATCGCAGTGGTGCGACTTCGATTAGATATAATAAAGACGGGCTGGTTGGAGGCAAGGATAATAGTAAGAGTGTATCGAAAGAGTTAAAAGATGACTTCATGAGATGAAAGGCAAGAAGTCTATAAATGGCGTCCCGTTAGTTCCAGAGCCGCTCCCGTTTTGCATGGCGCCCCCTCAAAACGGGGAGCGGATACGATCTGGGCCAATCTACACGGCCTCCCCGCCTACTATTTGGGGTCCTCCGCACTGTATCAGGTCTGCATATTATCTATAGCCATATGCCAATTGGCTTATTATTAGTAAACAGCCTAATCAGTACATGGAGAGACTTGTGAGCATACCCAATCGCCATGAGTAATATAACTGTTTGTGCAGAGATATTTAAGATAGGGGTTAGGGACGCTGTGATGTTTTGTGGCATTCTCAATTTAGATCTGAAGAGAATCGACGACTTGCAGCAAAATGAGAGAATTGTCGCGAGGGCGCCGGGCGTGCTTGATCAAGTCCTTGTCGTGTCAAACCTATCAATACCAAGCAACAGATTGATAGACGGGGATAATTTCGATTTATACTATCAGATGAACTAAGGAGGCAAGGTTTAAAAGAGCGCCAACAAACAGGATGAATACATGATAAAAACACTGAAAACTGATCATGGATGCTAATCCATGCACACCTCGATCGGGGTTGAGACATCTTATGATCCGCCTTTTGACTTCTTGACAAGGATAACAGGCTTTCCGCTGTCTATAGAGTCTCCCGGCTTGATCAGGACCTTCGCCACAGTCGCGCCGACCAAGCTTTGATCGGCATAAACATTTATTTCCATCTTCATTGCTTCCAGAATTGCACAGACTGTACCAGACTGTATCAAATCACCGTCTTCAACTAGTACTTTCCACACATTGGCATTAACCGGTGCCTCGATAGGCTCAATCTCAGGATCTAGACAGCGGTTAGAACAGTGAGCTTTGAAATTGATACTGTCAATCTTACCTTCAAGTAGTGTTCGAATCTCGTCCATGCTGGTGCTGCTTGCTTGCTTGTCCTCTAGCCATTGCTCAAGCA
>JAOYNU010033531.1:0-12821 GCA_026745395.1 Tympanopsis confertula | reverse complement strand
TTGGATGGAGGCCGCTCGGTGTGTTTGTTCAGGCGCATGCGGTGTCGATCCTGGAAGAGGCAACGGCAGAAGGGCTGTTCCACCACGAATTCGTAAACTCGTTGGCTGAGCTGTGCATCGGAGCCGGAGCGGTGAACGAAGGCACTCGCTTCCTGCAGACACTTGCTCGGCTGCAGAAGGTGTCGATACCGGCTGACGTTCGAAGTACGCTGGATCAGGACAGCACATTGATACCGCTCAGGAGCCTGGTTCGCGCAAGCGGCCCAGCCAGGGGGATCCCGCCAACGGTCCTGGCCAGCCTCACGATGCTGATTCGATCCAGCCACATTGCTGTGGACTGGGTCTGCACGCGAGACTTTACCAACGGTAGCGTGTGGCACCAGATCATGTTAGAATTGGTAACAGCGCCCTCCTCAGCCAGTCCTGCCGCAACGCGGTTCGCACTCGATTTCGGAATGTCGGCCCTGGTCTCGTTGACGCGGCGGTTACAATCATGCATAATATCGGGTAGCGACACGGGCCGAGCGATTGAACAGACAATAATCAGCATCCTTGCCATAATGTTTGCGGCCTCGCAGTCGGAGACGGCCACGGCTGCTCTCATCTGTCGAAGGCTCGCCCAGCTTCTTGTTGGCAGTCTGGCCGAAATGACAGCGGAGGAGAAGACACGGGTCCGGCGACGGGTTTCCAGCCATTATCTGCTGGCGCTCGCCACGTACCTGCTGTCGTCGGTTTCATTGGCCAAGCCCGACGTTTCGTCACAATCCTGGCGGGACCTGCGGCGGTATGCAGCCGAAGTGGTCACATCGACCATGGTACATGGAAGAAAAGATTTGAGCGGAGGAGCCGGAGGACGGAAGACAGCGAGGCGGGGCAGGAGAAATCCAGGAGTTGAGGAGGGCCTGCGCGACTGGGCGTACGCAGCCACGATCAGACTGGTTGCGCTGGTTGCCAGGACACGCGAGCGACTGTCGTTGCTGGCTTCGCACCGCCACGTGGCCGAGATTTGCGACCAGCTGGTTGGACTTGATGCTGTCGCTTTTCGTCAACTCCGTTCGGACTGCACGTTTGTGATTGCAACCATGACGGACGATGTTCGAGACTTGGCGCTGGCCGAGTCGCTGGCAAAAATGGAAGCGGGCTATGGAACGCCCCGCCGCGCAGGATGGCGATGGGAGGAAGGAATCAGCGAATGGGTGGTAGTCAGCCCCATCCGATCAAGCGCTCGATCTGGGCCAGACAAGGTAGGAGAAATTGTCGGAGCGCTGCTGGTCATGGATCAGTAGCCTCACGTCATACGCCAAAGCATTGAACACATCATCACCCGTTTGATCGTCGGGGTGGCCTGAAGCCACCACCAGGCCACCTTTGATCATACCACGACATTTCGGCGATTTCGGCAATGTGCTGAGTGAGGAATTGCGGTTACGATCTTGGGCCGGGCCGAGCGAGCAGGGCCTTCCCCCAGCAATAGGAAGCGACTCCGAGTAAAATCTGGGTGGCCGCGCCATCACTTCATCTTTAGATGCTCCGTAGACTTCAGCTGAATGATTTCATTAGCTACTGGATTTCATTAGCTACTGACCCGCCCCCCCCGTGCGTCTGTAAGTCTGAAACAAAACCACGTATGGGCAAAGGCGATTGGAGGGATTTGATTGGATATTGCGGTGCAGACGGATTGGAATTTGTTCGCTTGGTACTGGAGAAATCGACATGCAGACCATCTTGGCGACGAGAAGATCAGATCACGCACGGCCCAAGGTAGCCAGCCACGGCTGCGTACATTTGCAGCACATCACATCATATAACCCCTGAATATCTGGCGATCTCGGCCTTGGGGTGGGGAAACCAACCCGGGAAGCAGTGGGGTAAAAGCTATCTAAGTTTCAGCAAAAAGCAATGACGGAAACGAATCCGAACAATTGGTGACATTACCTTGTTTGTGTCTGGGCTGTCGATTATGGCCCCCCTGGCCACCCACATGGCTTCAAGCCCTGCCTTGAAAGTAGAGGGACCAAGAAGCCCTTATCGTTTTATTCCGAGAGAAAGTGACGCGTTATTCCCCTTGATTAGTACGACCGAACTTTTTCCTCCAATCCTATCAGCTCTTTCTTTCGGAACTTTGATCCCCGTCCCTGGGCACATTTGTGAATTTTTGCTTGGAATTGGTGATTGCGTGGCGTGGTGTTTCTGGGCCCTGGCCTCTTGTTTCCCCTGACGCAGCACCCACTTCCCGACCTTGCTGCGATTTGCAAGGCCTTGCCGTCCTGCCGTCCTGCCGTCCGCCACTTCTTGTTCCCTCCCTGCCCTTATCACACGACGGCGGCTCGTTTTGGGTTCCTTTTTGGACTAATAAACAGGAGCCGTGCCTGTTTCTGCCCTTCTTTTGGTTGATCTTTTTTCTCGTTTTCCTCTTATCCTTCTCTATTCGTCACCCGGTATTGACATACTCGGTAGTCCTGGTTGACTGTCCGTTCCTTTCTTACCACACCCGTTTTCTCAAACTTGTCCGTCGTACACACAAATCAGGTCTCAACGTGTATTCGTTCGCATCTCAGTCAGCGGACGACTTGGATATCCACATGTTGAGCCATCAGGCGTCTCGGTCGGAATGCTATACTGATCACGATACGAATTACGACAACCTCCGACGGTGATATCAAGAAGGAGAAGGCCTCGAGCAAAAACAAGACGAGAACTACAAGAGAGACATTGTCGCCAAGGACAGAGTCCGCAGACCGGCTTGTCATGGCTCTACCCGCCGCTGCCAGTGGAGGAGGTGGTGGCCCAGGAAGAGGAAGTGATCACAACAACAGCAGCAGTGGAGGAGGCACTATGAGCCAGGAGGAAGCCGACCCCAACCTTAACGAGGCCCTTGCCTCGTACCTCCTGATTGTATGCGGTGCTATTGCTGTCGCCGTCATCGTCTGGCGCGTTGTGCGTCACTCAACCTCGATTCTCCGTCACGTCGTTTCCTTGAACAGTACCTCCCAAAACTACTTTGCCGTGGCGAACCCAAAGCTCGAGTCGTTCAAAACGAATGTTCTATGGGCACCCGTGATGCGCAAGAGGCATAACCGTGAAATACAACTCAGCAACGCCGTCAACATCGGCACTCTCCCGACCCGTCTGCAGCTTCTGTTCCTCGCTGGATACTTGGCCACCAATGTCACGTTCTGTGTCCTCCAGATACCGTTCGCCGAATCATATGAAGAGGCCGCTTCCACGTTGAGGAGTCGCTCCGGTACTCTGGCTGTCGTTAACATGGTATGATCTACGAACCAAGCATTGCCGCGTCGGCCTGTGCACGCACACATGCTTGCTTACTTACCTTTTCCGTCCAATAGATTGCTTTGTTCCTGATGGCTGGACGGAACAACCCGTTGATCTGGTTGCTCGGAATATCGTTTGACACTTTCAATCTGCTCCACCGTTGGTTCGGTAGGATTGTCGTGCTTGAAGTTGTCACCCACGCCTCCGCTCACTACGCTGCTAAAGCGCATGCTGGCTCTCTTGCCGTGGCCTGGCAGTCTACCTTCAAAAGCGCTTTCCTTCTGCCGGGATTCATCGTAAGTCCAATCGTGACCACCGCATGTACTTCTCAACCAACCCAACCCCCAGCCCCCTTGCTCTGTCAATCAAGCTGCTGATGGTTTGTGGCTTTACCCATCTTTTAGGGCGCTTGTGCCTTCGTTGCTATTTTGCTGCAGGCCAGTTCTCCTTTGCGACATGCTTTCTACGAGACCTTCAAAGTGCTGCATATCCTCTTCGCCATCACTGCCGTGGTTGGAACGTGGTACCACCTGGTTTCAAACAAGTACCCCCAGCTTGTCTACCTCGTGGTAGCCATCGTCGCCTGGGCTTATGACCGGCTTGCTCGTGTGGCACTTCTTGCTTACTATAGCATCGGCAATGGCGGTTCGCGTGCCACCATCGAAGCCCTCCCCGGGAATGCCATTCGGATTACCACCACCCTGGCCCGCCCCTGGCACTTCGGTCCCGGCCAGCACGCCTATATCTATATGCCCAGCATCAGTCTGCTGCAGTCTCATCCATTCTCGGCCGTTTGGGCCGAGAAACCCGAGATTGGACCCGAGGACAGTCTGTCGATGGGTCGTCATGGCGCTGACGTATCTCGGAACATGACAGTGGCATTTGTCGTTCGCGCCCGCACTGGCTTTACCAACTCTCTCTATCAGAAGGCTGCTGCTGCACCTGACGGCGTCATGAAGGCAACCTGCATGGTAGAAGGGCCGTATGGTGGCCTTCATGGCCTTGCCTCCTATGGAACCGTCATGCTGTTTGCTGGTGGTGTGGGTATCACTCATCAGGTCCCCTATGTGCGCTCCCTGCTTGATGGTTTTGCCAAGGGGACGGTTGCCACTCGCAAGGTCACCCTTGTGTGGATCCTTCAGAGCCCCGAGCACTTGGAATGGATTAGGCCCTGGATGACTGAGATCCTGGCCATGGAGAAACGGCGGGAGGTTCTCCGTATTATGCTCTTCGTCAGTCGGCCCAAGTCGACCAAGGAGATACATAGCCCATCCGCAACCGTGCAAATGTTCCCCGGTCGTCCTAATATCGAAACTCTGCTCTGTATTGAGACGGAGCAGCAGATCGGCGCCATGGCCGTAACTGTTTGTGGCCCGGGAGCCCTCAGTGACGAGGTCCGGCGTGCTGTGCGGGTCAGACGGAGGAACACAACCGTGGATTTCATTGAAGAGGCATTTTCGGTAAGATACCATTGGCCCCCTGCTCTCAACTTAGAAGGCTGCCACTAACTTGATTCTGAACCCAGTGGTAATCCGGATGCTTCATCAGCTGTCATTATTGCAATGCATGGCATGCACTGTACTGGAACCCGCAAGCACATCAATGATTTGTGGGGATGCGTTTTGATCTGCATCATGTATTCCAAAGACAAGCGCAATGAATGAAACCTGTGATGAACAACTCGTTGCTATAACATTGAGCCGGTCCTGCCTCGTATTCATGTGTGCCATGTTGAACGGTCGCCTCGCAGCTGAGCAATCCTGACACCGTCACATCTACCTGTTGGGATATTAGAGAATCAGCCTTGGTGGGTATCGATAGAAACGAGATAAGTCCTCGGCTATTGGCCTAGTAGAATAAACCCCCTCACGCATGCACCCCCATAATGCACGCGCCTTGTATCTGGTATATAGATATGAACTGTGGGATTATGGATATAAACGGGATTGGTCCCTTTTTTATAGTAATTAATAGGTATATAGTACATATCCAATCAATTATGAATGAAATTGTGCCAGTATCCATCCACACCAGATAGCCAGCCCATTACAGCGAGCGTTGATAAAGCACCGCATTGAAAGGCACCTTGGCTATGTACTGGCGAAGCTTGCCAAGGCGGTAGGCCCGTAGCAACTTGAAGCAACGAAGTAAGAGGACAAATAAGAGCTCGATACTACCGTTAATAACGCAGACCATGTCAGCCACTCAGGACCAATACATGGTAATCACTTCCCGCAACGGACTATGCGGAATACTTACCGTTCCTTTGCCATCATTAGAAAACCTTGAACAAGAAGGCCTTTCAAGATCTGGGGACCGAGTCCCTTGAAAAGGCCGGCGAGACCTTCATGCCGCCCAATAAATCCCAAGACTTCAACGAAAGAACGAAACGGTACGCCTTTACGCAGGGATGGAGGCTTCGACTGTAGCATCACCTTGGCTACGATGAGCGGTTGTGTTACAAAAGTGGCGAGAGTCTTCGAGAGGGCGCCAAGGACTGTGGATTAGAAACATGTTAGTACATGGGTTTCCATCACCAAGCTCGGTGCTTGGCTTGCAAGAGCCCTACAAAATGCCTCCCAAGGTCGTAGGCTCGTCCCTTCGAGGAAAAGACCATGTTTGAGCCGCTCGTAAGCGCCGTAGGTGATGGCCGGGTTCACAACCAGAACGAGACTGGCTTGTAATCCTCTCCACAAGCCGCAGATACCATCCTTCCCGTCGATAATTTCACGAGCAGTTGCAACAAGTCCCTTCCGTTCGGTTCGGTCATGTGTTTGTTGGCGCGTCGTAATCACGGAGACTGGGATGGTAAAGACCTGGGCGATGCCACCGGCTATAGCCCCGAGGGACAGTTCAGCTGCCATAGAAGGCGCGTGTGGGTTTCGGGTCGAGCGCGTATATAGCGACCTCGCCACATTATACCAGTAGAAGTATGCGAAGTTGGTCGAAGCAACACCTATGAGGGATCCGTTTATGCCAGCATACAAACCTTCGAGGCCATCGGCGGTATAGATTCTAGAGATCACATCCCAGACGGAGACGTACAGCTTCTCCGGCACAGCAGCGCTATCTGAAGCTTGACCTGGGTCATCTTTAGCATTGACCTGCACTTGAAGTCTTGTCTTGGAACTGCGCATCGCACATATCGTATTAGCTGCGGGGGTTTTTTTTTTTTTTGGAATTTTATATTTTCATTATTATATATATATATATATATATTGCGAAAGCTGGGGCCGTAGAGGGGACGACTGACATATCCAGCGGGTATACGAGAGCATTAGCCAACACGCCCGCTGCTGCTCCCGCTATAGCGCGTTCCAATGGTGAAATAGAAGGTTGATGCGCTTGCGTAGCCATGATATCCCGAGGACGGTCGCCTTCAGCGCGGGGAATGGATAATAGTCGAGTTGAGTCTTTGTAATATAGATATAAAGCGGAAAATGGAGATGCAACCCAGACTATGGACGGTCATCCTATTAGAAATCAAACCACCTGTGTTTCGTTCCTCAAGTTCCGAGTGCTGAATGGAAAGCCCATTACACGCCTTGTACCTCGGCAAGTCATTTATTCTGATGCACGTGTGACGAAACTGATGTGGATCCCACCCGTCATCAAAAACTAGCGTAGAAATCGGGGGTTTTTATTAGTTATAAAGTTTAATAGATAGAGTTGTATTACGTCTTATAACACACTTTTAAGAAATTAGTTAAATATTTAATTTATTATACAATTTAACTTATAGAAATATTTTTTAAGTTATATTTAATCTTATTAGTATGCTAGTTAATATCACTAGGTATAACTATTAGTTATTCTATAAATAGTGTTTTTTTACGTTAATTAAATAGTATATACATATACCTCTATTTAGATATAAGACTGCTATTTTAAAATATTATCTTATAGTATTATTATTAAGCTACTTTTTTCTGTAGTACCATGGGATAAGGTTTATTAGTATCAGTATTAATAAATAATTAAGATAACTAAGTTAAACCTAAGCTAATTATAATATAGTATCCCTATATATTAGGGCGCAGGTGCGGGGGTACAAGTTTCTACGTATAAATACTGACCAAATGGGGTGGTCCACTCCAAACCTCATACTATTTCAGTTCACGAGGTTCCCATGTGACAAAGTGTTGTGGAGTGAGAATACGTTCAATACGAAATCAAGCGTGGATGGATACAGACCAGTTGGCAAAGGTAGGCGCCGCAGCAGCATGGATTTGCACTTATTTCATGGCCAGTACACGATATTCTAATACGGCTATGATTCTAGGAAGAGGAGTTTCTCTTCAGGGTGTCAGTCGGCGGGGAGGCTCTGACACACGCTACGAAGGCAGCAGAGCTTTACATCAAGGCTGCGACAAGGGCGGCCGGAAACCCTGATAAGGCTCGGCACCTAAGGCTGAAGATTAACAGTATTATCACAGACGCCGAGCGTCTGAAAGCCGGAACGGATGATCCCCTTCGGGCGAGGCTTCTAAGTGGATTCACCACTTCATCCCAGTCTTGTGTTTTGCACGGTTCGGAGTTCCCACCATGGATCTCATCGCCGCCTCATGAGGTGTTCCTTCTGCATCCGGGCGAGCCACAGTACCTGTATGTTGAGACTTGGTCTGCTTGTTTGCTACACCTGGAATGTGGATTTTGACCGTTAGCGTGACGGACCATCGTTCTAAATTATCAGCGACGATGTCGATTTGAAATTGTCAGCGCAGCAACGTAGCTTCTTTGACGGATGGAAGCGTCCGCATGAACTTGGATTGTCTGGGCCGCAGTTGCTGGATGCGAATGCTTGCATGAACGCGAGCGAAGATAGCGACCTGGTCCAAGATGTCACGGCAGACTGCTCGGTCGTCGCAAGCCTGTGTGCCGCAATGAGTTTGATGAAGACTGGTCCTGGCTCTGTAAGTTTTTGAATCTCGTACGCCTATCTTGGTCTTGAAGTAAATCTAACGTGCCCACGTTTAAAGATCCTCGCTTCCATTATGTACCCGTACGACCGACCAAATGGACGGCCGGCCTTGTCGGCCACTGGCATGTATGTGTTCCGTATGTATTTTAACGGCAGCTTCCGCCGGGTTATAATCGACGATCGATTACCATGCTCAAATACGGAACGGAAGCTCTACGCTTTCGACAGGAACAATCCATCACTCCTCTGGCCAGCACTTGTGGAGAAAGCGTATCTTAAGGTGCGTGGAGGTTACGACTTTCCAGGGAGCAATTCCGGCACCGATCTATATGTTATCACAGGCTGGATCCCGGAGCAGGTGTTCATTCAAAGGTATCTAAATGTACAATGTTCATCTGTCCCGAGGTCCAAGCAATAAGCTGACATCTCCCTCTGTGTGTCTCGACCGTTTTACAAAGTGACGACTTCGATATATACGAGACATGGGATCGCATTGCATTCCCTGTTACAGCTGGTGAAGTGATAGTGACCCTTGGAACCGGTCGGCTTCACCAAGCCGAATCACAGGCTCTTGGCTTGGTTGGTGAACATGACTACGTTGTTCTCAAGATCCAAATCACATCAGCCGGCGTCCATCAGCTGCTGGTCAAGAATCCCTGGAGCGACGGCCCCGTTGGGAGAGAGCCAGGGAGCGATGCCGTTATTGGCCACCTCCGTGGTCCAAGCACATCTTGGATGACAGCGGAGGACGTTGCGCAGAATTTTGAGTCCATGTATCTCAACTGGAATCCGACACAGTTCCCTTGCCGTAGGGATATACATTTCACCTGGGCCCCTCCTCCATGTGCGATTGCTGGGTCCCTTGCATATAACCGTCAGCTGGTCGTGACAACACCGTCGAAGGGTCCTCTTTGGGTCCTTCTTACCCGCCACTTTCTGGACGAGGAGCTCAAGATTGCTAGACTCGGGGCTACATCTGAATCTGTGTCTACGACAAGATCGCTGGCTGACACAGCACGACAGCTTGGCTTCATCGGTATCGCAGTGTTCGAGTCAGCAGGGCAACGCATCTATCTGGTAGATGGTGCTTCGCATAGAACGCCGCTGGTAGACTCGCCACATGTGTTGGCGAGACTGTATGTCCAAGGCGACCGTCCATACACTGTCGTGCCTATTCAACAAGACTTGCCACTGCCAGAGTACCAGTTCACGCTTTCCTTTTTTTCTAATTATCCGGTCTGTGTCTCAGAAGCCCACGATCAGACGCCTTATCACGTCACCAGGCTTGGTGCCTGGACCCGGCGCACAGCAGGGGGAAGCCCAAGCTCCTCGCGGTACTGCGAGAACCCACAGTACCGGGTCTCAGTACCTCAATCCACTACCATCTCTGTTTTGATCTCGACCAACATGACGGATACGGCGGTGCGCGTAGACGTTGTCTGGTCTGGAGGCGAGCGCGTGACCCGGCTCGACAACAGAGATCTTGTCGCCCACTCAGGCGATTATAGTCGGGCGTGTGCTCAAGTCTCCGTATGGGTCGACCCTGGCGCATACACTATCGTCTGCTCTACATTTCAACCGGGTCAACTGGGCCATTTTGCCCTCCGTGTGTGTTCCGAATCTCATTCCCCCTGTACTATCGCCGAAGTGCCTGCCAAAACCGCCGGTCTTCTCAGGACCCAGCTAGACTCATTGAGATTCCCCCCCGGACAGAGGCTTCAGCGCACGAAATTACATATAACACGTTTGACAAAACTCGCAATACAGATACAAGGTCATGAACAAGCTCCCAGGACCCGTTTTGCTGCCCTCAAGGCAATGGTAATTTATGGTTGGCCTCCGCATGAGAGGGTGTTGGCTGTATCATCCGACAATGAATTTCGGGAACACTCAAAGACCCTGTTTACTACCGAAGTTGATGTGGAGCCAAGCCTTGTATCTCAATTTGGTCTCTGGTTGGTCGTCGAGAAAGCAAGCCATGGCGTGGCCATGCCAAGCATACAAGTCGAAGCTCTCAGCGACAATCCGATCACATTCGACCCCTGGGAGGATGCATAAGGTACACTATATATACCATATTTTGCCTCTTGGCCTATTTAAATCGCGTACAATGGTAATATTTCTTATCTAACCGCGTTAGTGCTTTAAAAATAGAGGTTGTAAACTGAAGCTTTTATTATTTATATGACCGTGATACCTTGGACAGACTTGTGTATGTATACAAGACTTTGCGTCATGTCTTTCCCATCAGATCGTTTAAATTCCGCCACACCTGCCCCGGAAATAAACCGAGAGCGAGGAGGGCTGGTCATGTGGGACATATCCTACGCCGTCTACCTCGGTTGAGACCACCTGGCCTCTGAGATAGAACCTCCCGCAGTGCAGGATCGTCTTTGTTCCTGTTGACATGGTGGAATCGGACGTGACTACGCGAGTTAACAGACGTGCACTATCAAAGATAAGCAATCAAACTTACCGTTGCAAATTATCAGGACGAGGATACTTGTGCTCCTTGTCTGGACAGAAGGGACAGATGTAACCAGGAGAATCATGCACAAGCCCGTGCCTGATCATCTCGTTCTTACGCTTAAAACCCAGCCCTCCGATACTTCGAGAACAACCACGTACGGAGCAGTGATATGGGCGACTCGAGGAGTGTACATTGGCGTGAGAATTGAGCAGATACTGGGTTGGAAAGGGTGGTACTTTGCAGCCCGGATAACGACATGCAAATATCGGTGTCGATCCAGCGTGATCAATGACTGGATGATCAACTACGACGGAGGTTGCTGACGTTCGTACCGACTGATCGCTTTGACGGGTTTCCAATGAGCCACTTCCATTGCGGTTATCCGTGACAGGCTCTCCGAGCACGTAGAGGCTGGGACTTGCAGACGGCATAGAACGAGGAGGCGTTGCGAGCATATTAGGGGATGGTGGCGGTGATGTTCCATGGCCGATTTCACGCTGCAATTGCGACTGTAAGGTCCTTGATATTGCAGAGGGCTGCGAAAGTGGGTATGGTAAGTGGTGGGCGCGAGGCAAGGATTCATCACCGTCATGAGATTGCAATCCGCTCAGTGCTCTGATAGGGGGCAAGTATACCTGACTATGATTTCCCACACATAGAAGCGGCGGTAGTTCGCTGTGTGCTGCTGCTACTGACGCAGGCACTGGCTCGGGCACTGGCTCGGACACTGATTCGGGCATTGTGGACGGAGCTGTACTTCGGGCCGACAAGCCCGGGCTAACAGGTACATCGCGTCCCGTCCCGAAGGTGGTAGGCGATCTCAAAATGATGCTTCCACTTCCTCGCTTATCACCCCTTAATGGCAACTCATGTAGAGCTACGCTGACCCCAACTGTCCTTTGCAATTGAACTGGGGACGTGGATGAAAGCTTGCTAACAAGTTCGTGCGGTCTTGCCAAGCGGGTCCAGCCGTCGCCGTCCTTGGCAGTAAGATTTGCCGTCGAGCTTGAAGATTCAAGTGAGGGTGAATGAAGAACCGTGAGAGCACTGTTGGCGAGGTTTTGTAATGTCATAGCGTTTGGATTTGGAAGAGGCCGTAGAACCTCAGATTCGCAATCATCGTCACTCTCCTCACGATCTTTAGCGTTATCTGCAATAGTAGCTGCTGGACCATCGTCGCTTCTGCTCATGTCGCACCTTTCCGCATCACCATCATCCGGAAGTATCGATCGGTTGATGTCTGGAAGATCAGGGTCAAGGCATCGGTAATTACTGAGAGATTGCAACAATGCAAGATCTAGGTGTGCTATGCCAACCTTCAGCCCTCGCAGCGATCGGTCAACGATCATGGATGCTAGAAAAAAGATCGGAAACATAAACACACCTTAAGCGTGGTATAAGACGGCGGCGGGGTGAGAGTGAGGCGCGGCTGGCAGGCTTCCAGGAGTGGACTGTCGTGGGGCAGGCCGTCGTCCGGATTATAGCAGGCATTGGGATCTTCGTACACACACCCAGGTGTCATACTCGATCCACCAATACTGCGGCCTATCTCTAGAATCCTTGATACTCGGCCTGACAATGTTTTCTGCCTCAATGACTATCTCTTATCCATTCTTCGCTTACTTCGTTGGCGCCCGGAGGGGCAGGCCGGGCCAAAGTAGACGATCCAAATAGATATGACAAGGAATCGTACGAGTGAGATTTAAAGAAGCTTGGTTTTGCCAAGATACGCGTCGAATAGTTATATTTGTATGTATTCGTGCGCCAAGATGCGAAGGCCTATTCAAAGGCGTGATGGAAACTAAATAATGTATTTTCAAAGGCAAACAGGGAGTGTCAAAACAGTAGCAGGACGCAAGATGCATAACAATGGGCACGAGAAGAACGTTCAATATGTTCTGACTGAACCAACGCCAAAGACAAGTTTGGAGGGGGTCTGATAGGCGGACCTCTGGATTTTTTGCTCACCCAGAGTTGCTTTACAAATACGTTAGTCGTTCAGGCGAATAAGAGATCAGGAGGGCGTGCTTGGGCACGTGACTGATTAATAAAGCTTGGTAGATTCAGTATAAAATTATAGAAGTACGGAGGTGCTATTTAAAAGTATCGCTCCCCCCCTGTTATATAGATCGTATATAATAGCTATTCTAGCTAGTA
>JAOYNU010033420.1:0-12854 GCA_026745395.1 Tympanopsis confertula | reverse complement strand
TATTCTAATTAAGGAAGGAAGAGAAAGCTATCTAAAATAGTAGTAGCGGAATCTACCTTAAGAACCCTAGTATAGTACGCTTACTATAGAATATAGTATATACTATACCTATATCATGGACTCGTTCCGTAATAAGAAGTATTACTTCTCCTCTTATACCTCGCCGAACCTCCCCCGGCCCCCTATTAGCTAGTTCTAGACTCGGGGGTTTTCTTAGACTATCTAGACCTCTTATAAAGACCTTATAGATTAGGAACCCTTTTCTAGGATCTCTAAGGGTCGCCTAACCTTAGAAAAGAAAGAAGAAAGATTCCGATTTAGGCTTTACCTCTACTATACCTAGAAAAGCTATTTATATACTTCTTATTTTATAGTTTTTATTTAGACTTAAACTTATACTAGAAACCCTATTCTAGCCCTAGAAGAGCCCTAAATATCTAGGGTTATCCGAGAAACTCTAGTCTTTAAAAAAGCCCCTACGAAAGCTACGAAAACTAGAAAAACTTTTAAAGTTATAGAAGTCTTCTCGGACGACTCGGAAGATTCAGAATCGGAAAAAGAGTAATTTTAAGTTAAAATCTCGACTTAAAGTCTCTAGAACCCCCGGAAATCCTTATTTAACCCCCGGCCTCTTTAGAAGAGGAGGGTACTTATATAGATATTATTATAAATAATAGATCTAATATAAAACCCTTTATCGACTCTAATTACTATAGTTTTACTACGATATCCGATAGAGCTTTTATTAAATATAGAGTTACCTTCTACCCGATCTAGCCCTACCGTTTTTAGTAGATCGTATTACGGGGTAAGACCCGTAGGACCTGAGAGGTCATGAGCACGTGACTATATTACGAGCGGGGAAACCCTACTTTAGACTCTACGAGAGCTTCGTTTAGCTTACTCTCGTTATCTAATTAATAAAAGTCTATCGGTACCCTAAACTACTATTTATAGTATATTACCGTTAATAATTAATTAGATTACCTACTTTAAGTTTTTATTAGTTTCTAAATTATATAATCTAATTTTTTCTAGAGTTCTATTCCTTATTATAAATAAGTTAATTAATTTAAATACTTCGTATACTTCTAAACTAGGTAATCCGTATACCTCCGATTAAGCTATTTAGGCTTCTACTTAAGCTATCTAGGCTTCTATTTAGGCGACCTACGCCTCTAATTCCTCGTATAATAAGTTAATTAATACTAAATTAATAAGAGCTTCTAATAGGCGATCCGCGCTTTTAATACTACGAATACTAATAACTTCTATAGTAGGCCCTAATAATACTTATATTAAAAACGATATTATAATAACTATTAAGCTACTTATAGGATTACTAAGATTACTAGACCTATTTACTTCTATACCTTCTTTTCTAATACCTTTTATCCTACTCCTTATACCTATTAGAATAGAAAAGCGTACTTATTTACCCCTACTAGCCGAGTTCGATAGCTCTAAACTAGAATATTAAAACTAACGAAATAAAGCTTATATAAAACTTCGAATCGACGTAAAGATACTCGGTAATATCTCCGGTTAAATTACTACTCTCCTTATAGCTTTAAAAAGCTCGGCTAATAGGAATTATACCCCCTTTATTAGTATTAAACTTAAAAAAGAAATACCTCTACTCTTAAATATCTAGATTTACTTAAACTATCTATATACTAACCCTAATTACGAATACGCCGCTTATATTAAATAGATTAACTTAAAGTAAAAGACCTCGGATTTCGATATTTATTATACTAAATTCGAACGCCTACTAATAGAAGCCGACGGATTAGAATAGCCTAAAAGTATAAAAATTAATAACCTCTATTATAGTATAAGTTAATTAATTCGAAGTACTACTATCGGCGAAACTATTAAGGATATACTTATAGAATAGGTCTAATATTACT
Source organism: Tympanopsis confertula (assembly GCA_026745395.1). Taxonomy (NCBI): domain Eukaryota; kingdom Fungi; phylum Ascomycota; class Sordariomycetes; order Coronophorales; family Scortechiniaceae; genus Tympanopsis; species Tympanopsis confertula. Next base: position 10,941 of record JAOYNU010033420.1, on the reverse strand, counting down.
ATTATATCTAAGTTAATCTATAGATATTAAAAGCCCTTCTTACTATTTATACTATACTATACTTACTATCTCCTACTCGTAGTAGTACCGCTATTATTATCCTTACTACTCTTTTACTTTACGACCTTATAGATATTAATTCGAATCTTATTTCTATATAAACCTCTACCTAATATATACGTAGGAGTACGCCGAACTTAAATAAATACCCTATTAGCCTAGGCCTCTTTTTAGACTTTTAGTATTATAGAAAGTACTCGAAATAAATAATACGAGAGGAAATATTATACCGAAAAGTAGTTAGTATTTACTTCTAGTATAGATATCTAGGTTATACTATCGCCTTCTATCCCCTAAGTATACTTTAGAAGAGTAGGAAAGCCCTTATTAAGATTACTATTATTTATATTAAATTTATTTTTAATACCGCTACTAAAGAGTCGGAAAACTAGTTACTCTTATACTAAGTCGCGTATAGGAGTATAAAAAAACTTAATAGGAATACTAGGAGTACTAGGAAAAGACTAAGAAAATAGATTTACCCTTTTTTAAACTAGATATTATAATTAATCGAATAAACTATACGAAGTACTTATTCGATTTAAATTACTCTTCTAGAACTCTAATTAGTAATAAACTAGTAACTTATTTAAACCTTCTATACTTTAAAATAAAACCTAGAATATTAAAAGGAATTACCGGTATAGCTAGAACTATAGATAAAGTAGCCTACTTCGAAATAAATATCGAAGGCTATTACTAGTGTAAAGGGTTAAGACCCTCCTAAAGCCTCGGCTATACCCTCGCCAATCGCAAGCAGCCCTATACGCACACCCCGTTATCTTCGCCGCCGTCTAGCTCTACGAATACTAGTTAGATCGATAAGAAAATATAACCTCTAGAACTAGGAGAACTTAAATATTCTAAATAACCTATTTTCGACTTAGTAGCTTAACTATCGAACTAGTAATCGATTATAGTATATTCTAGAACCCTAGCGTAAGGAAACCCCGTACCTAAATACCGAGATATATTACTAGCCTCTTTAATTAGACCGAGACCTAGGTCTAGGCCTATAGAACCGTACGGACTTCTCCGGACCCCTTAAAAATCCCTCGCTATATATAAAGAACCTTACGCCTCCCGTAGGACCTCTTTCTTCTTTTCCTTCTCTTTAGTTTAGAATATAATCTTATTCTACGTAAAAAGGTTTACCTCTTACGTAGACTATTATATTATTCTAAATTTATTTAAGAATCCTAAAAAGTCCTAGACAATATCTAGGCCCCTAGATACTCTACGAAAAGCCCTAGATAACTTCTAGGCCCCCCTCGAACTTTACGAACTTCCTAGAACCCCTCTTTATTCTTAGAACTCTTCTAAGTCCTTCTTTTTCGTATTCTAAGATTAGAACCCTCCGTTTAGTAGAATTTCCTAGGAAATAGAGTACGCTTTATAATAGGTTATTATTCTAATAAGGACTCTACGATCTAAAGACTTTTAAGAAATCCTAGAACTCTAGAAAACCCCCTAAGACCTTATAATAAATCTTTAGAACCCTTAAGCCTAATATCTAGCCTACCTAGAGGCTAATATAAATAGAATAGCCGCCTCGTAAACTATATAAGAAGAGGTTATCCGGAACTTTTAGAATTAACTCTAAAAGGCCTTTAAGGCCCCCCCGGCCCGTCCGAAAATCCCTAGCTTAAAAAGGCCCTCCCTAATATCCCTTATTTTACCGGAAAACGAAAGGATTTTAAAGCCTAACTTTTAGAAGCCTAAGTTAAGATCGGTATCGATAGAACTTCTATTAGTACCCTTTTCGCCAAGTTCTACTATATTTATAGTAGGATAGAATCCTTAGCCTAGTTTTTCGTATTTATTTATATTTAAGATATAGAAAAGTAAAAGCTTACGAATTTTTCGAATTTATTAGCCTATTTAGAGTCTATTTATATAGATTTTAATAAAGTAGTTAAAACTCGGGATAAACTCTAAGAAGAAAAAATAAAAGAAAAAAACTTATTTACTTTTTATTTTCCGAAATTCGAATACCTCCTCGCCGAAGCCGAGCTTATAAATACCCTAGAAAGCGTAAAAATCTCGTATTTAGAGGGGAATATCTTTCTAGACTTTTAAAAGGCTTTAATTAGCTAAGAAAAACCTTAGATTTATACTATATATATTAGGACCTTCTTAAGACTTACTTCGGACCTAGAAGGCCTAGCCTATTATAAGAAATATTCTTTTTCTTCTCGTACCTTATTAAACCTTCCTAAGGCTTTTACTAGCTAGTTCTAAATTTAGGGGTTTTCTTAGACTACCTAGACCTCTTATAAGGACCTTATAGATTAAAAACCCTCTTCTAAGATCTCTAGGGGTCGCTTAACTCTAGAAGAAAAAGAAGAAAAATTCCGACTTAGTCTCTACTTCTACTATATTTAGAAAAGTTATTTATATATTTCCTACTTTTTAATACTTACCTAGACCTAGGCTTATATTAGAAACCCTATTCTAACCCTAGAAGAGCCCCGGATATCCGGGGCTATCCGAGAAACTCCGGCCCCGACGAGGGCCCCTACTAAAGCCGCGAAAACTAAGAAGACCTTTAAAATCGTCGAAATCTTCTTAGACGACTCGGAAGACTCGGAATCGGAAAAAGAGTAAGCCTAAGTTAAAATCTCGATTTAAGGTCTCTAGAACCCCCGGAAATCCCCGCTTAACCCCCGGCCTCCTTAGAAGAGGAGGGTACTTATATAGACGCTATTATAAACAATAGATCTAATATTGTGCAAACAGGTGGTCAGAATAGGTGGATCAGGCTCGCCACCGATTACTAAATAATATTATATAATAACGAAGCCTACGTTATATAATCTATATTAATCTTTAATTATTTATATATTTAAGAAGATAGATTCTACGGTTTTAAGAACGTGAGAATAGAATAATAAAGGGTTTATAATCTATAGTACTATAAAAAGATTCTATATATAGGATCTATTTATATAATAATTATAAGCCTAGTACTCTTCCTCTAAGCTATAAATTAGTAAAACCCTACTCCTATAGTTAATTATACCCCCCGCTTTAAGCTATTTTTAAAAACCTTTTTCTTAAGTTAAGGGAATATTATAAGTAAAGAACTAAGTATAAAGATCCCTATAGAGTAGATTCTTAAAAGTACTCCGTAGTAGACCGATTAGTATTCGCTTCTCTTTATATATATAAGCTTTCGAGGTATCTAGAAAGACGTTAATCTAGATAAAGAAGAATAAGCCGATCCTACTACTTAAGTAACTAAGAGTAAAGAAACTATACGATATACGGTAGTTTAGAACTAGATTTAAACTTTAGTTAATTAAAATATTATCGGAATAGTCTTTTTCGAGCTCTAAAGAAAAGGAAAAATTAACCTACGAGTAATTATTAAAACTTTAAGAAAACGACTTATACTAACCTAGCTTTTAGTAAAAGAATAAGTATATATTAACTATAAGTCGATACTCGAAAAAGTATAGAAAAGAGGAACTAAACCTAGTAATTAGTACTAGTAGTACTATAAAGCTATAATATAGGCTTAAGTTAAAAAATACCTAGAGGTAGAAGGCTTTTTAGTAGTAAAAGATTTCCTAAATACTATTTTAGTATACCTAGTACTTAGATAGGCCTAATAAAACCTAAACGACCTCCTATATATTAAGAGCTTAGGAAAGACCCTTATAACCCTAGAAGAACTTATAAAGATATTTAATCTAGTTTAATAAGTAAATATCTAATAGTACTAGGCTATAAGTACTAGGATAGGGTTATTCGTTATAATAAAAGTAGTAGAAGAGTAGATATAAATTTAAAAAAAGAAAAGGTATAGAAAGAAGGGAAGCGGAAACTCCTATACCTATAAAAAGAATAAATACCTATACCTAGAAATAAAAGGTTACTTTTAGAAATTAGAAAAATATAATAGACTTCGAAAAGTACTTACTAGTAATTTAAAGAATACTAAAAAATAGTTTAAAAATTTCGTTAATAATAAAGTAATAGCTATTTAGAACCGAATAATAGAACTATAATAGGAAAAACTAAGAGAAGAACTTAAGAAAAAAAAATAGAAGTTAAAGTAATTTTAAAAAAATACCTAGACCTAATACCTAGGTTATTTTAATATAGTAGTAATTTCTCTAACCTTAATTAAATACTTAGAAAATAAAAAGGTATTCTTAATAGTATTTCGTTAGTATCCGTTATCCTAGAGTACTCTTCTCGATAACTATAAGGTAATTTATTTAATAAATAGCTAGAAGTTACTCGGACTAGGCTTATTCGAGCTAATTAAGAATAATTAAACGGTAAAGTATAGCTTATTAGAACTTCTAATAACCGGATATAAGTACCGAATTATATAAAAAGTACTAAATAAGAGTAAAAGTAAAAGAATAGAAGATCTTATTTTATTAAATATAGTAGTAGTTAAAGGTTTTATATTAATATTATATCGTAGTCGTTATTAAAGAAGAAAGGAGTTTAGTACTACGGATTAGATAATATATTTCGTTTCGGAAATACTATCTCCGATAATAGAGTTATCCGAAAGCTAGAGAATAAGTACTAGTTTACCTTTTTTAAATATAAACTACTTAATACTTATATAGAGCCTTAAATCGCCTATTCTAGTTATAGATTAATAGCGAATATTATAGTTATATATATTAAGAAAATACTAGATATAGAAAGTAATAATTAAAGTTATTACTTAAGAATAGATTTAGAAGACCTATAATATTATAGAATAGGATATCTAAGACCTTACGTACTTTAGTACTTAGTATAAAAGGTTCGAGGAGTACGAATTAACGGAAAAAAGAGAATTAAATATAAATACTACGCGTTTACGTATACTTTATAAGTAATATCTACTATATTCTTAGAATACCGATTAGTAAGACCGTTATACCGGATATCTTAGGATCTATTTAATTATCTAGAAAAATATAAAAACTTAAAATAGCTACTCGTAATTAAGGATAAGTATAGTAGTATATATTAGTTATTTATACTACTAGATAAAGGTAAATTTAGTATTTTTAATACTATTCGGTTATTCGAAAAATAGATTAGAAAATAGTATAGATTAGTAATCTATAAGATACGATAAGATAGAGATCGTATAACTATTAGTTTAGAGGGATAATAGAATTTATAATACGAGCTTTAGGTATAAGAAAAAGGTATAGATCTAGAGATTTCACCCTCCTATACTTACGAATTAAACGGAAGTACTAAAAGAGCGGGCTAAAAAGTAGTAAATAAAGTACTAAAAATAAGGATAAGAGCGAATCTACTTAAAAACCTATAGCCGGAGTATATTAAAGTAGTATTAAGGCTAATTAATATCTCTCTATTAAGATAAAACGAGATAAAAACTCTATCTAAAATATTTCTAGTATAATTTAAATAATAGTTTCGATTCTAGAAGCCGGAATTCGTACTTAAATAAATACGAGATTTATAGTTAGATTAGAGTAATATCTTCGTATATAGATACTATACCTATCTACTATAAATCGATCGAGTAGCTAATAGATATAAACGAGATTATAAAGTTATACTAAAAGGGTATATTAGATACCTAGTTAGATATCGTATAACTAATACTTATAGGATCTAGATACTTTAATTTTAGAAAGTTATTACTATAAGGAATATTAGATTTAATAAAAAGCGCTTCTACGAGTAAGAAAAAGAGAAATAAGAAGGCTAACCTATATCTATATTATAGGTAATAATAGAAGCTCTAGAAGAACCTAGCTAATTCTAGGATATCGGAATAGTTAAATAGGAGCTCGAAGTACCTAAAGAAGATAACTCTCTAGTTCTTATAGAAATTAAAATTTAAATAGAAAAAACTAATACTACCCTAGAAAAGGGAAAATCGGGGGTAAGAGAGCCTAGATTACCTAATTAGCGAGTAGAAGTACGTAGTATTAGACTTTTAACCCCTAAATATACTCCCGGGCCCGAATAAGAAATACTATACGTATAGGAGGAGTTATAGAATTAATTACGATAATATAAATATAAAATAGTAGGTTCGAGCGGTAACTAATCTCTAAACTATAAAGAAGAAGGACCTAGGAGTACGGCTAGTTAACCTAACTATATAATCGAAATAGAGGAGATTATACCTAAAAGAGAATTAGAATTAGAAACTAAAAAATTAGTTAAAATAATATAATTATTAGACGAGGAAACTCGAGAAGAGCTAGAAGAATAATAAACTCTATTAGAAAACCTATTTCTAATACGAGTACTTATAAGAGGTAGACTAAGAGGTAGAAGAATAATACTAGCCTAAATAAGGATACGAACGAGTTTAAAAATTAGAGAAAAAAAAGAGAATAGTAAAAGGAACTTCGTAACGTTTTTTAATATTAAAACTTATTTACTAAAGAATATAGAGCTTATAAATAAGAGTTCTTATAAAGATATTAGTAAATTAGCGATTCCGATATTTATAATTATATTTAGAAAAATCGAATAAATACTACTAGATAATAATAATAATTATAGAATACTATATATAGTATTTACTACTACTACGAAGTACGATAAGGGTAGAAGAATATATAGAAATAGTCTATAAAAACTACTAAATTATTATAAAAATATACTATATTACCTAATAAAAAAAGAGTTTAAGAAAATAATAAAATTTAAAATAGATAAATAGATAAGATAAATACCTAGGTAGTCGTAAATCGATTAAGTATTAATAAAAAACCCCTACTATTACGCTAGGTTTATATATATAAGTTTAACTAGAACGGCTTATTACTACGCGCTAAAGTACGAGTTTATATAAGAGGTAATCTTTAATTCTAGGATTTATTAGCTTTAATATATATAATAACTCTTATAGTAAAGACCTTTCGAATAATAATAGTACTCGTAGTAAAATTCGATCTAGAATATAAGTATTATAACTTTATTAATACTTTTCTAAACGCTTTAATAAGATAAATAGTCGTTTACGAGCTTCTAGAAGGTTATAGATAAGATAGTAAGTATATAATCTTATAAAGGGTATTATATAGTCTTAGAGAATTACTTTTACTATAGTATTAAGAACTTAAGAATACTCTAAAAGAGTTTAAACTTATTACTAGTAAAGAGGAATTATACCTCTTTTTTAATTAAGAATAGATAATCTTTATATTAGTATATATTAATAATCTACTCCTAATATATTATAAACGCTATATCTAGACCGCTAAAGTACTTATTACGAAGGTTTTAGAATAGTATAAAATAAGAAGTATAGGGCTAGTATCTTAGTTCTTAGGGGTAAGAGTAGTACGGAATAGAGAAAAACGAACGATACGACTAGTATAAAATACCTATATCGAGAAGTTTATAGTACGCCTATTCGAATACCTATTAACTAAGTTACTAGTAGTTCTATTTATAAAGAAGATTCTAAAATACTAAGGATAAGGGTAGCTATACGAGATAAAGAGGTTTTAAGAGTATATTAGAATAGTAATATACTATACTATATAAATAAGACCGGATATCGTATTTATAACTATAGAATTATTACGATATCTATAAAACTTAAGTAAAGAGTATATTAAAGTAGTAATTCAGCTACTATATTATCTATAGGCTATACGGTTCCTAGCTACCTAATTCGGGGGTAAATACGAAGAGATATAAATTACTAAAATTATATCTAATATAGCCTTTACCGATAACCCTAAAAGTAAGAAATTATCGTAAGGCTATATAATATATCTCTTCGGTAGACCTATAATTTAGAAAGCTAGGTTATAAGCTATAGTAATAATATCTATAATAGAAGCTAAGTTACTAGCTCTTAAGTAATATATAAAAGAAGTAATAGCGTTCTCGAGGTTATTAAAAGAGATTATAATAGAAATTATAATACTACTTAAAATATTCTACGATAATAAGTAAATAATACGCTTAATAATAAGTTTAAAAGAATAGTTAAATACTCGTTTAAAATATATCGATATATAGAATATAAAGCTTAAATAAGAATACGTAAAAAGTATATTTAAAGTAGCGTATTTAGAAATAGAAAAAATACTAGTAAATAGTTTAACTAAACTACTTTTAAGATAATAGTTTAAATATTTTCGTATACTTCTAAATATAGTTACTATTTTATTTATTTTAAAATAATTTAAGAATTAAGGATTACTATATAAGAAATATCTCTAAAATATAGAAATAAAAAATAATATTATATAGAAAAGAGTAGATTAAGAAAGTAGAGGTATTTAGTTTTATTATTATTTTTTAAACTACTTATACCCCCGAAAACCCGAAAAAACCGGAAACTAAGTAAATTATACTTAATTACTAGCTATATTATTATCCTTAGATATATCGTTATCTTTATCTTTAACCTTATTATTATCCTCCTCTCCTTTAAACTCGAGCTCTTCTTCTATAACTATAGGCTTCTTTTTAGCTTTAATAGCTATAACTTTAATAACTAGAGTTTTAGTAGTAGAAGTTTTCTTATTACTCGAGACCTTACTAGCCGGGGTCTAATAGGTAAAAATAAGCTCTATTATACTAGAAATAAGGCTAATAGTCTTATTTTTATTAGATTCCGGAGATAGGTTATTACGAGAGGCGAGAATATCGTATTTATTTATAGGTATATCGAGGAGCTTTTTAAGAGTAGGATATTAGGTATTTAAAACCTATATTTTATTAGTATAAGAATATTAAGAAAATAAATAAAAAGAAAGTATACTAAATTACGATTATAAATAAACTTAGGAGTATTAGCTACTATATCGAAAACTTAAAAATATAGATTAGTAAGAGGAATATAATACTTAGGACTATTTTATTTATTAGTTAAATACTAAAAATAGAATATAAAGAAATATATATAGTCTTATATAAGTAACCGCGTATATACCGAAAATAATAGGTAATTAGTCGATAATCCTTAAAAACGATAGTATTATAGTAGTAGCTATCCGATATACTATAGAAGACGCTTCGGAGATATCCTAGATAAGGGAATAAGCGCTCCGCGCCCTTAGAATAGCTACCTTTTTTAGCCGAGCGATTTTTCTTAATACTAGCCTATATATTTATTAGTTTTTCTAAAGTTTCTCGAAATATAAGAATAATAGTTTTACGATACTCTTATTCTATACTTATATTAATTAGTATAAAACTTACTAACGAGCGTTTAGTATATATTATAAAAAGAATATAAGAATTAGGATAAGAAGAGTATTAAGAACTGTGAGGTTTTACTTATAGGTGTGTTATTGTATATAAAGAGCGTTAATTATTCTAAGTTATATTGTGCTAGTAGGCTGGAAGATAAGCTTCTAGCCCTACGCATATTACGTGATATATAGTTATATAACCTACTAACCTATTCTTTTACTATAGTACTAACTACGGTATCTCTATACCCTAATACTCCCCTTTAACGTATACTAGTAATTATTATTTATATTATATCTTTCTTTTTCTATTCGACGATCGTAGTTAAGCTTTTAATAGGGGCCCTAATTAATTCTATCCTAAAAAGGTCCCGATAATATATAAACTTATTTTTTACTACGATTTTCGTTAAGAAGTCGGCTACTTACTATTCGTTAGGGATATAATAGATATTAATAGTACTATTATTATAACTAAACCGAATATAATAACTATAATTACCGATATAGCGTATTCTAGTATTAAATTTTAAATTCTAAATTAATACTTTTATAGCTATTAAGTTTATATTAATAAGTATCGGCCCTAGTAGTTTATAGTTAAGTACCTCGAGAAAGTTATATATTTAAGTCGCTTCTCGTATAGCTTTAAATAATAATAGGTATTTAGCTTCGCCGGTAGATCTAGTAATAACTATTAGTTTATATAATCTCTAATAGATTAAGCCTTTAGTTATTATAAGCCTATATCCCCTAATACTATATCCGTCGGATACCCCGAAATTAGTATTATAATATCCGTATAACCCGAAGTTATTACTAGTTACTAATTCGAAGTCCGGGTAGTACCGGATACTAATCGTTATTATCTATTTAAAGTATCGTAAAACTCTAATAATAGCTATTTTATAGCCTTTTTTCGGTATAGTTTAGGCTCTTAAAAGTAAGCTATTAATTTATAAAATATTAGCTCGGGTTATAATTAATATATAATATAATAAGCCGATAATAGAGTAGTAATTTTCGTATATTTAGGGATTTAATAAAGTACCGGTATATTCGCTATTAATATTATCTAGTTTTTATACTTCGACGACTACTAGTATTTATATTCTATTATAATCCGCTATATTAAACTTCTCGAGGATATTAGTAATATATTAATCCTAGTAAAGACCGATCGATCTATCGGATCCTTCTATAATTCTAACGCCTAAGTAGTATAATTACTAGCCGTAATTTTTAATTAGTATATAGTAGTCTAGTTTTTCTATAAAATCTTTAATTTTAGCGTTTATAGGTCCGATAACTAAGAAATCGTTAATATAAATTACTACGATTATACTAATATTATAGTCGACGTATATTATATCGTTATAGTATACTTCTATTATTCTAATAGCTTTTAAATTAAGTTTTAGTTAAGTTTAGAACTCGTTTTTAGTTTATTTTAGGTTATATAATAGTACGCCGAGTTTAATAACTTTTTCCTTCGCCTAGTTATATTATTTTACTTAAACTAGGTTATACTCGAAGTATAGTAATAGTAGTTTAAAAGTCTATATATAGATATCGTACTTAAGCTTACTATTAAAATAAGCTAATACGATATCGATCTATTACTATTTATACTTTTTTACTACTACGAGTACTAGGATAATTCGCTATAATACTAATCGTACTATTAATAAGTAGGTTTTATTATAATTAATTCCGT
>JAOYNU010033309.1:0-12863 GCA_026745395.1 Tympanopsis confertula | reverse complement strand
ATATAAGTAGTTTTCGAGAAGATATCTAGGTTTACGTAATTCCCGGCTAGTCTAATTTTATAATTTTTAGAAAAAGGTAACTATAGTTTTATAATACCTCTTTTCGCCCTACTACCGATATTATAACTATCCGAAGACCTTTTAAGTTTAAGATATCTATAGTACTAGTATCTATAAACCCCGAGATCGTTTAAATCTCTTCCGCTAGTTTTAAAGCCCTTTTAACTAAGGCTTTAAAAAAAAACTACTTATATACGTTTTCTTAGCTTCTATTATAGATATTTAGAAAGCCCTCGCGATTAAAGAAGAAAATAATACCTATCTCGAAGCTTTTACCTAGTTACTCCCTATTATCGAAGCTTTAGATAGAAAAAAAGCTAAAAACTACTACTTTCTCGACCTAGTCTAGATTACGAAATAAACCTATTTCCGGATACTACTATTCCGAAGATACTTTTATACTAGATATCTAGAGAAGAGCTTCTAGTTCTATAGAAGACTCTATACGAACTACTAGATTAGGGCTATATAAAGGCTTCTTCTTTATTAGCTACTACTCTAGTACTTTTCGTAAAGAAACCCGGAAATAGTTTATATTTTTACGTAGATTATTAAAAGTTAAATACTATATCGAAATATAATACCTATCTAATACCCCTTATATCGGAGACTCTATAGTAGATAACTAATTCTAAGTAGATTTCTAAAGTCGATATTATATTAGATTTTTATAGTCTCCGGATATACGAAGGAGACGAGTAGAAAACGGCCTTTAGAACTAGACTAGGACTTTTCGAGTAGCTAGTTACCCTTTTCGGCCTATCTAGTACCCTTACCTAGTTTTAATAATATATAAATAATACTTTTCGCGAATACCTCGATATCTTCTATTCTACTTATTTAGATAATATTATTATCTATTCTAATAGATCTAAAGAGGATTACTATTAAAAAGTCTATTCTATAATCTCGAAACTCTCTAAAATAGGCTTATAGTTAGATTTCTCTAAATCTCGCTTCGAAACCCTAGAAGTTAAGTATTTAGGCTTTATAATCGAGTCTAGGGTAAGTATAAAAACCGACCCTAAAAAGATAAAAACTATTTAAGAATAAGAACCCCCGAAAACCGTTAGGGGTATACGAGGTTTCCTAGGATTTATAAACTACTATAGGGTTTTTATTAAAGACTTCTAAGATATTACTAGACCCCTTACGAATCTAATTAAAAAAGATATTTTTTTTAAGTAGGATATAGACTACTAAAACGCCTTCGAGAACTTTAAAAAAGCTTTTATCGATTCCGAGACCCTAGTTAATTAGGATCCTTCTAGGCTTATAACTATAGAATAGATACCTCTAATTACGCTTTAGGAGGCGTACTAATATAATAAGACCCCGAAGACCTTTTTTAGAGATTTATAGGATATTACTCGAGAAAGCTATCCTTTACTAAAGTTAATTACCCTATATACGATAAAGAACTTCTATTTATTATATCGTATATTAGAAAGTAATATTCCGAGTTTAAAAGTATAGACTATATAATCTATATAAATTACTAGAACTTAGTCTATTTCTAGACCCGGTAATACCTATCCGAATATTAGATATAGTAAGGAGAAAAACTATCCGAATTTAGGTTTAAATTTATCTATTAGCCCGGTATTATATAAGTCTCTTCCGACGCCCTCTCTAGAAGAGATTAAGATCTTCCGAAAGACGCCTCCGACGATAGGATAACTAGTAGAACCTATTAATTACTATCTAACTTTTCTAATATTTTAGAAAGATTAGAAATAAAAGTTAAAATTATATAGATATCCGATAATAACTCCGGACCCGAAAACGAGCTTCTTTCCGCCTCCGAACTCGCCGACCCTTTTAAGACCTTTTTCGAAGATCTAGAACTATCGAACCTATAGTTAAAAAATCTAGAAAAGAACTTTAAATACTAGAAGATTTAGTAAACCGTCTATAAAAGTAACCGATAGTTCCCTACTAATTAGGGTTTACTAGTATTTATATCCGAGTATTCTATCGATATAGAGAACTATTTAATATAGAGAGACCGAATTTAAATACCTTTTTTCGAGCCCTTTAGAACTAAGATTATCTAATAAATCTACGACTCCTATACTACTAGTTATCCCGGTAGAGAAGTTACGAGAGATCTAATTTCTAAGTACTATATATAGCCGGGTTTATCCTCCGATATACGTCGTTTTATGCGGAACTATTAGATCTATTCGTAAAATAAAGTTAAAAGAGATTAGAAAAAAGGCCCTCTAAAACCCCTACTAGTTCCGGAATAATCCTAGTAAGAATTATTAATAGATTTTATAATCGACCTTTTTAAAACCCCTAATAGGTCTACTATACTAGTAGTTACGGATAGATTTATAAAAAGCCCTATATTTATACTTATAAAGAAGATAAAAGCCCTAGATATCGCCTACGCCTTCTTATAGTATATTTATATATATTATAGACTCCCCCGCGTTATAGTTTCCGATAGAGGACCCTAATTTACCGGCTTATTCTAGAAAGAGGTTTACTAGTCTTTAGGAATTTAGAGGTATTTATCTATAGCCTTCTATCCTTAGACTAACGGATCTATAGAATATTTAAATACGGAACTAGAGGTTTACTTATAAATCTTCTACTCGTTTAACTAGGATAACTAAAATATATTATTACTTAGTATAATACTCGCCTTTAATAACTAAAAATCTATATCTACTAGATTCTCCCTATTCTTCCTAAGTTATAGATACTACTTCGAAACCCTAAAACCTAATATAAAGTCTTATACTAGATCTACCGTCTCCCCGGCCGAAAACGGGTAAGAATAGGTTAGAAAACTAAAAAATTACTACGATTTAGTAGTAGTAGCGATAGCGGATACCTAAAAAACCTAGGAAAAATACGCGAACTAGTTATAATAGGTATCGGAATCCTATAAAATAAGGGATAGAGTTCTATTATATTTAAGGAATATTAGAACTATTAGACTTTTAAAGAAATTAGACTAGATAGCCCTATTATCTAAAGTTATAGGTCTAGTAAGATCTTATACTATTTACTTCGATACTCCCCCCGGAATCTACCCTATTTTCTATATAGATCTTCTACGCTAAGCCTTAGAAGACCTATTTCTTTCTTAAGATATAGCCTATTTAGAACTACCCCCTATCTAACTATTAGAAGCCTCTAATAACTATATCGAAAAAGAGTAGGTTATAGAAAAGATCTTATAGTACTATTAATTTAAAAACGGCCGTTTTAGTATTCTAATTAAGTAGAAAAGTTATACGGAACCTACTAAAAAACCCCTAGAAGACTTCCTAGATACCGAAGCTATAGAAGTCCACGAATCTAGTCTTTTAAAAGTTCCGTAGGCTACGAAACCCTAAAAAAAGGGGGGGGAGAGAGGTGTAAGGATATAGGTACGGCTGGTAGATATTTTGTGCGTTTAGGGGCCAGCTAGTAATACCTAGGTGTGACGCCTTATCTACGGTAGGTATCCTAGATAGATATCTACTATAATTAAAGAGTTTTATAATAGATTTAATTAAGTAACTATAATACGATTAATCTCGTAGTAGGGTTTAGTAATATCTAGGCCTTAACTAGTTATAGTTACCTCTACTAAATCTTATAGGTTATAAGCTTAGTAATCTTATAAAAAGAAGGCGTAAGTTAAAAGAAATTAATTACGATAGTTTTATAGAGATACGGTTTAGAACGCCCCGGAATAGGGTATAATAATAAGTACCGAACGGTATATCTAAATATTAGAAATAGTACGATAGGAAATAAATTAATTTATAGGGATATAACTAGTATCGTACTACTAGTATATTAGATAGGTATATTAGCGGAAGATATCTAGGTATCCGAAAGATATAAGAGGATATATAGGGAACCCCTAGTATAGGTATACCGCGTAGTACTAGAGTAATAACTAAAAGCTATAGTATCCGTAGTATATAAGCTAGAATACGATTAGTACGTACCTAGTATAAATAACTATAGGTTTAGTAACTTATCGGATAACTAAAGTATAGTAGGTTTAGCCCTATTTATATTCTTAATACCCTAGAGATTAGTACTAGTATTAAATACTTAGTATAGGTAAATAGTATTTTAATATATCTATAAGCTAAATATATAGCGTAACGAAGTACTATAATATAACCTTTACTTTAAATAGAACCTACTACTATCGGAAATAAGTATCGATTCTCGGGTAGAAGATTAGTTAAATAATACCGAATAAGTAACCCTAAAAGCTATACTTACTATAAAAAAAGCTAAGAAATAGAAAATCGAATACCTAAAAAAAAGAAATTAGTAGGAGCTAACGATTAAATAGTCTAGAAGTAAATAATTAAGAGGGCTTTTAGGATAATCTCGATCGACCCGGATAAAAAAGAACTAGTTAATATAAACCTATCGGTAGATACTTATATAGTAACCTAGTTTCTAAATATAATTAGTAGTAGGCTATATAATACTTATACTTACTACGAATTATCGTACGATATATAAATTAGATTTAATATAATAATAAAACCTATACTTACCTAAGAAAGAATAATAATATAGGATAATATAATTAACCTAAAAATAATAAATAACGAAATAGCTAGCTAGTTCGTTACTAGAGTAGAATAGATATTCGCTAAATACTAACCTCTTTTTAATATAAATATAGATATATATACTAAAACTTTAGTAAAAGGTTATACTAGCCGATACCTAGAACTAGTAATTATAGTATTAATAGTAAAAAGTATTATTACCGATAACTAAGGAATATACTATAAGATAATACGATTAATTAGAGAAACTAATTAAAATAAAATACTATATAGAAATTAAAGTAGAAATAAGGATAATAGTAGTAATAAAGATAAAAAGAAAAGCGATAATAAGAAGTCCTATATACTTAATAATAAAGTAAGTATAATATACTACTATTATAGCCGGTAGGGCTATAAGAAGTACGAATACTATACTACTAAGTATAAGGATAGTACTAATTTATTAGATAATAGTATAAAAAAGTTTTCCGGTAACTCTAGTAGTACTACCGATAAGAATACTAGTAATAATAAAGAGATAACCTATTATAGGTATAAATAAAAAAAGTATTTAAAGAAAAATTACCTATAGAATAATATAGTATAATTATAGGGCTAAATTATAGAAGAACTATAGGGTACTAACCCTAAAATTAATATAGGTATCTAGGGGGGAGGATTAATTAATTAGGCTATAATAGTACCTAGCTATATAATCCTAAAATAAAATAAGTTAAAACTTTAAATATTCGATACCGGCTCGGATATTTATATTATAAATAGTATAATAATTATTATAGAAGGTATAGCGAAGCGACTCCTAGAAGGTTATAACTTTATAACTAGTAGCGGGATAGTCGCTACTACTTACTCGTATATAGTATTAATTATAATAGTAGAAGAAAAAAAGAAGCTTAAAACCCCTATAAGCTTTTTAGATATTATTATAATACCGAACTTCTTATATTATATTATATCTAGTAAGAAGTAGTACTAAAGAAGTAGTAGACTAATTAGCCTCGATATCTTTACTTCGAATAGCGTAAAAGTAATATCGGTATTTAAAATAAGCTTCTAGGTCGGTAAGTACTCGGAAAGCCCTAAATTAAGTAAAACTATACTAGAAGAGATAGTAATAATTAGCTTAAGTACTTATCCGGTAAATAAAGAAGAATAAGACCTCGTATTTATAACCCGAGAAACGGAGAAGGTCTAATTTATCTATAAAAAGCTCGCCTATCCTAGACTAAATACGTGTCGGGCCTTTCTCGATTAGGGTACGTAAGTTAGAGAGTAAAGGCGTCGTAATCCTAGTATATAAACGTATCGTAGATAAAGTGTAGATACGGTATAGATCGTATATAGTTAATTAAAACTTCTATTATAATAATAGTAGTATAACTTTTACGAGGAGCTAGATCCCCCCTTTTCTAATAAGTTCCCCTTCTCTCCTTATATAAGCGTATACCTCCTAGCTACTTCCTTTATCTCTTTTAGACTATATCCCTAGCTTATAGGCTTTATCTAAGACTTTTCTTATCTTTTATATAACTAACTAGTACTATCTACTATACTATACTCGTACTAGTTTATAATTAAATACCCCTTCTACTAGTAGGTTACCTCGATATACTTATCGTATACGGTAATTATAAATTAATATTATTCTTCTAATAAGGTATTACTATAGTATAATTAAGGTATAATTAGTATATCGTATACTTTTTTCTTTAAATAAGGAAATATTTTATAAAGCTTAAGGTTAATAATATATAATACCTTTTTAGTTTTTTCTAGGGGTTAGGGGTAGTTTAATAAGTACTCTTTCTATTTTATATAAATTCTTATAGTAATTATATAGTTACTTATCTAAATCCTATAACTTTCTTTTATAATTCTTTTTTTCTTATTTTTCTCGTAGGTTCTTCTTATTTATCTTCTTTATTTTTAGTATTAGTATTATTATTATTATTATATTTCGCTTAGTACTTATTCGTAAAGCTATAGAAGAAGTAGTATATAAGAAGAACGAGGAGGAGGCTAAGTAAAAGGAAGAGGAGAATAAGAAGAAAAAGGTAGCTAGGTATAAAGAAGAGGCTAAGAAAAAGGCGAAAGTAGCTAAAAGTACTATAATAATACCGGGAGAGTATAATTCTACTAATACTACTACCGATAATACTCGTAATTCGCTATATTAATTACTATTAGTCTCTAAAAGTAATAATAATAGTAATAATAATAGTATTATACTTATACTTTAGTATAATATTAAGTAGTCGGCTCGTATAATAACTACTCCTCCTCCGCGTCCTCGACGCGAGATTATAGGCCTTATATAGTATACCTTTTATTAACTTTTTCTTATAGTATCTCTCTATACTAATATAGTATTT
This sequence comes from Tympanopsis confertula, assembly GCA_026745395.1. NCBI lineage: Eukaryota > Fungi > Ascomycota > Sordariomycetes > Coronophorales > Scortechiniaceae > Tympanopsis > Tympanopsis confertula. The sequence goes on along the minus strand of JAOYNU010033309.1, from coordinate 5,884 downwards.
TTAGGCTCTCTAAGAACGTTCTACTATACGCCTAGTATATCTAAAAACTCGTAGACTAGGGTTATTAGACTAATACTACTAGATATTAGTAATATCTTATCCCTTTTAGTCGTATATATCTTATTTTATCTATATATTTTAGATACGCTACTAATATACGTCTCCTAGTATACTTAACTAAGTATCGGTACTACTAATATATAGGTAGCCGTAGTAGGTACCGCTATAACTAGATATCTAGCCCCGAGATTACCGATACTTAAGATTAGTTCTATAATTACTATTAAGCTAGTATAAATAAATAAATTCGCTATATATACCCTTCTCCTTCGTCTCGATATACTAGCTACGAGGACTATTATAGATACTACTAAGATCTATAAGAGAGGTAGTAGTAGTAATAATAGTAATAATAATAATAGTATCCCCAGCTTCCCCCAGGTGTATCACTTCGCATTTTTTCTTCACACATGATCATCTTTGATCATATGATAGATACATATTTTCTGGCCCCACATCGAGATCTTTTCTCTGGGCACAGGTAACAGGGCGGTGGCCTAAATAGGAGTTGGCCCAAACAGGTTTTGGTTGTATTTACTTAATCAAACGGTGAGCGTAATAATACTTATTGTTAAACTTATTTAATATGGTATAATTGATCTTAAAGTACATAGTAACTACTGCTATCTTTATTTAAATAATATGCTGTTTAATTAAGGATATACTAGTATATATCATGTTATTATTATATATATGTAATAGCTATTTTATCAACAGCCGGATATATTTTCACTTACCCGACCTATACTGGTAAAGTATTTTGCAGTGGATTATAAAATAAAAATATTAATATTATATTATTCATAATTAAAGATTCGTATGGCCGGATAGATTTTACACGTATCCGAGCTATACTATGATAAAAAAATATATTAAGACGTAATACCCTCTATCTTTAAGGCTTAATAACTAGTATTAACTTAATAAATTATTATAATATACTTTCCTAATTATATTAAAGAAAGCTAAGCCCTAAATAATTAGAACTTAATCCCTATATATCCGTAAATCTCCTTATTCTTTACTAAGTAAGTTAAATAGAAAACTCTATTACTACCGGCTATAAGAGGAGCCTTTATTAATATAAAAAGAGGGCTTTCTCTTTAGAGATTCTATAGTATCTACTTAAATACCTATAACCCTATTTAAACTACTTTTACTTACTAATATAATAAAAATAACTACTAAATCCGCTAAAACGGATATTTCTTTCCCCCTTTTCTATAGGCTCTCCGAAAAGAATATTATAATATCGGTACTTAAACCTACTAAAACTACTATTATAAAAGTTAGAATTGCCCTAAGTAAGGGCGTTAAATAGTATAAAGTATTAACGTATCTTTTTATTAATTTAAAGCCGATTATAGATAGAAACGCTAGCCCTACGTAACCTAACTTATTACCTATACTAAATTCTGACCGTATCGAGGCCTACGTATTATTACCCTCTACCGACCTTACTAAACCCTATTAATTATATATTTTATTTTAATCTTCTTTAGTTACCTATATAAACTATATATTAAACTTATTATTAGTTATATCCTCTAAGAAGTTATCTACTCTAATATCCTCTACGATATTATCCTCTCGTAAAACCTTTACTAGGCTTCGTACCCTATTAATATCGACTTTAATTAGGCCGGCTACTATAAGCTTCTCGTAGCCTATTTCTAGAAAAGTAAATAGATTTTTATTATTTAGTTTACCGATATTAATATCGGCTTTAGTAGGGATAATTAATATAACTTTAGTATTCTTTATAGTAAACCCGGGGAAAAATAGGTAGAAAGTATTTTTAATAACCGGTAATTTTATTATATTAGTAAGTAAAAGTAATTTAAATAGGTTTATAGGTATTTAAGTAGGTTTATATAGGTCTAATAGAAGATAGTATAGAATCTTTATGGTGAAAGCCCTCCTTTTATACAGTCCTATAACACGTGAAACGATCGCACCCCCGATATACTAAAATACCTATCTTAGATATAATACCGTTTTACCTACTTATAGTTTATATCGTATAACTTAACGAAATAACTTCTAGATATCTAAAGAATTACTACTCCCTTTATATATATACTAAGATTACCGATTATTACGAAATAGGTATATCGTAATAATTAATTATAGCTAAATTATATATACTAGTAGGTAGTATATTAGGGATCGCGCGATATTATAAAGTCTAATCTTCGGCTAAACGGTATCTAGTACCCTTATAGCTATACTATATTAACGCTATTACTAAAAGAGACCTAAGGTATATTAATTTAGTTATCGAAAGAGACTTTTTTATTATATTAGATTAGCTTCGTCTATAACCTAATCTTCGTTACTATATATATACTTTAAGTCGTAAATTTTATTCGCTTAGGATTAAGTACTAGTAAGTACTTATAAGACTTCTCTTTAGCGAAAAAGCTATTACTAATCGTCTTACTTTCGCTTAGTATTAGCTAAACTAGCTACGAGCTTTATTCGAAAAATAGGTCTTCTTAGATAAAATCTCGATTAAAAAAGGCGCTAGCGAATATAGGGGATAGATCTTCTATTTAATCGTATTTTACTTATAACTTTAATTTTTAATATCTTAACTAATATCTATCTAGGAGTAAAGCCGATTAGATCGTAAGATAGTATAAAGTATAGTAAAGCTATCGAACATAAAGAAGATATTCTAGGGCGCTTTTTTATTATATAATTAGCGGTTAAAGTTAGTACTTCTCGACGGCGATTTAGACTCGAAAAAAGGTAGTATTACAAGCCGAATTATCCTTAAATACTTTTAAGATAACCTCCTAGGCCTAGTTAGGCGTAGCTAATACTTTATATAAGATAATATACCTATTTACCGTATAAATATAGTATAAATATAGTTTTAAGGTTAGATAAATAATATCTATACCTATCTCGTTAACTAGCTAATATATATCCCTAATCTTAACCCTATCGAGAACTTATAGAAGTTACTAAAAGAGAAGATCTATTTTATATAACTAGACCTAAAAGGTATACCGGATATAGCTATAACCTTAGATTTACTAATATCTACGGCTATTAAAGTATAGGAGATATTTTCTAGCGAGCTTATAGATTATCTAGTTTTATCGGTAAAACGGCGTTTATAGGCTATTATCGATAATAACGGCTAGTATACGAAATATTAATTAATTATATTTTCTAATTAAACCTTCTACTCTTTTTTATAGTAATTATATAGTAAAAAGATCGAAACTAATAATATTATAATTAATGAATTCTATAGTTATTATTCAGGGATATCGTTGGGGGAGGGATCGTTTCACGTGTCTACCCACTGTACTAATAAGGGCTCCTGCTATAGCCGGTAGTAATAGAGTTTTCCGTATATCTTACTCGGTAATATACGGAGAGACTTTCGGATATAGATTAAGTTCTAGTTATTTAGGGCTTAGCTTTCTTTAGCGTAATTACGAAAGTTTATTACGATAATTTATTAAATTTATACCGGTTATTAAACTTTAAAGATAGAGGGTATTACGTCTTACTATATTTTTTATCGTAGTATATCTCGGATAGGTTTAAAATCTATCTAGCTAAACGAATCTTTAATTATAAAAATAAAAGTCAGAAAATTAAAAAGAGATAAGCTACTAGCGCTTCTAGAGAAGGGCTACGAGAAGCTCATCTTAACTTGCTTAATTAAGGTAAGCCTCGATAGGGTATAAAGCTTATTATAAGCTTTATAAGAGGATAATAATATAGAAAAGGTTAATATTAATTTCTTTATAAAATTATTATATAGTAGTAAGTTTAATATATAATTTATATAAGTAACTTATGAAGATTAAAATAGGGGTAGGTAATCAATAGGGTCTATAAGATTATCGGAAGGTATTAATAAGTAGGCCTCGATATAGTTAGGATTTCTAAAGTATAGGTAATAAATCGGTTACTGAGCTTGAAAGATAGAGGGTATCACGTCTTACTGTATTTATTTTATCGTGGCATAGCTCGGATGGGTTCAAAAGCTATCCGGCTATACGAATCTTTAATTATAAAAAAATAGTGTTTAATTTAGGTTATATATGGCTAGCGTTTCTATCTATAATCGGTTTTAAATTAATAAAATAATACGTTAATACTTTAAGCCTTTTAACGCCATTGATCAGGGCAAAATATTAGAATATATTTAGTGAATTTAACTAAAAGTAGATTTAATAGTAGTTTTTAAAGGTAGATAGAAAAATCAAGATAGTTATAATTTGGGGGTAATTAATAGAACTTATAAGGTTATCGAATGATATTTATACAAAGGGCTTAATACAGTGAGAATTTAGTATAGATAAAGAATTGGCGTTATAGAAGGCTGACTTTTCTAATAAGTTATTAGTTAATATGCATTAAATAGTTTCGAAAATACACGAGATTACTTTTAACGTAAATGATTAGGTATTTATTCTATTTTATAATTAAAGATTCGTATAGCCGGATAGATTTTAAACCTATCCGAGCTATACTACGATAAGAAAATATAGTAAGATATAATACCTTTTATCTTTAAAGTTTAGTAACCGGTATAAATTTAATAAATTTTCGTAATAAACTTTCGTAATTACGCTAAAGAAAGCTAAGCCCCGAATAACCGGAATTTAATCCCTATATATCTAAAAGTCTCCCCGTATATTACTAAGTAAGTTATACGGAAAACTCTATTATAGCTATAAGAGGAGCCCTTATTAGTATAAAAGGAGGGCTTTCTCCTTAGAGATTCTATACTATCTTCTATTAGACCTAAATAAACCTATTTAAATACCTATAAACCTATTTAAACTACTACTACTTTAACTCGCTAATATAACGAAAATACTAGTTATTAAGAAGATCTTCTACTTTCTCCTCCCCGGGTTTACTATAAAAAATACTAAAGTTATATTACCTATCCCTACTAAAGCCGATATCGATATCGGTAAACTAAATAATAAAGATCTATTTACTTTTTTAGAGAAGGGCTATAAGAAGCTTATAGTAGCCGGCTTAATTAAAATCGATATCGATAAAGTACGAAACCTAGTAAAGGTTTTACGAGAGGATAATATCGTAGAGGATATTAGAGTAAATAACTTCTTAGTATATATAACTAATAATAAGTTTAATATATAGTTTATATAGGTAGTTAAAGAAGATTAAGATAAAAGGTAATCGATAGGGTTTAGTAAGGTCGTCGGAGGGTATATAGGGCTCGATATAGTCGGAATTTCTAAAGTATAGGTAATAAGTTAGGTTACGTAGGGCTAGCATTTCTATCTATAATCGGTTTTAAATTAATAAAAAGATATATTAATACTTTAAGCCTTTTAACGCCGTTGCTTAGGGCAATTATTTATTCTATATTTTCTTATTTTTACACTATCATTTAGTACATTAACTTACGAGTCTTTTTATTTACTCCTACAGGTTTAGTAAAATTTAATAGTATATCAATACTTATCTGTTGCTTTATCATGGTAAAATCTAAAAGATATAAATTTTTTAAGCTCGTATCACAAATCTTATCACCTTTTTGAAATAATAGTTATACCATCACCATCTTATCGTGTCAAAGAATTTTATTTGCCCTAAGCAACGTCTTTAAAAGGCTTAAATTATCTATATATCTTTTTATTGATTTTAAACCAATTATAGATAGAAATACTTACCTTACGTAATCTAATTTATTACTTATACTTAATTCTAACTATACTAAGACTTATATATATAGTTAAATTGCCCTGAGCAACGGCGTTAAAAGGCTTAAAGTATTAATATATCTTTTTATTAATTTAAAACCGATTATAGATAG
>JAOYNU010033198.1:0-12889 GCA_026745395.1 Tympanopsis confertula | reverse complement strand
CGATCAAATAAGAGGGCTTGTGGAAAAGCTTGATAGTTTGAGATCAGGTTCTCTTTCAGTTTCAAGTATTTCATCCTTGAGATCACTTTCTTCTGCCTTATTGTCAAGAGCAGTTGTTACTGATACTTCAGCAGGAGGAAGCTTTGTTCTTAGAAGTACAAGTGATGGATTTAGTGTAGATAGTGGAATTGTTATACCTTCACCAACTACAGGAAGAGTATGGGTAAGAGATATAAGTCAGGCAACAGCTTTAAATGTTAAATGGTTTGGTGCAGTCGGTGACAGTGTTCATGATGATACAAGGGCTTTCAAACTTGCAAGAGACTTGTGTTTACATTCAAAATTTAAAAATATATTTATACCTAGTGGTAAATACTTGATCACAGATACGATCACATTTGCATTTGGAGTAAATATAACTGGAGAGAGTATTGACAGTACAGTACTTATAAGAGGATTTGGCTCTGGATTTGGATCTGTAGGTATATTTACTTTTATAAGTAGTGCGTTTAATAAATATATAACTGGGATACAAGTTAAAAATATATCCTTTTTAGGAAATTCCTCAGTACTTGGCTATAACCAATTTATACATCTTTTGGCTCTTCATGGAACAGCAGGAGCTGTAATAGATAATTGCAAATTTTTAGAATTTAGAGGTGATGGATTATATGTAGGCGCAGGATTGACTTCTAATCCGGCAGATGTAAGAAAAAACAAGAATATAACAATTAGAAATTGTATATTTAGTGGTGGTAGAGGCAGTTCTTATACTAACAGGAATGGTTTAAGTGTAATTGATATTGATGGTGCAAATATTTATAATAATTACTTTCATCACATAGGTAATGATAACTTAGCAACTAGTGTGGGTGCTATTGATTTTGAAAGAAATGCAGATTCTTCTTTTGTAAGAACTATAAATATTACAGATAACGTTTTTGATAGTGTTCCAACTACAAACACTGCAGCTATAACTTATCATGCTACAAACACAGGTACTTTTATTGACCACGCAAATGGTCTAAATATTCAAAGAAATAGATTCAATTATTGTTACTATGCTGTACAAGTACAGAGTAAAACAGCTTATAATTCTTTAGATAAAGAGGCTGTATCAACTACTATCTCAGATAATTTATTTAGCTATGGTGTAGATGCAGCAGTATCATTTACTTGTGGAAGAGGAGTTTCTGTAATACATAATACATTTAAAGGAAGTTCGACTGGACAAAATCATGTTGTTATAGGAGTACCTCCTGCAAACACTCATTTAGCTGCTCAAGACGCAGAGGTAGGATGGAACACATTTGATAGTTGTGGAGCAACAGGAGTAATAGAGGTAGGAAGTGTAAGAGGATTAAATATTCATGACAATATATTTAATAACAAAAAATCTGCTATTTATTTTTATACAGATGCTTCCTTAGCTACAGGAAGGTTGTTAGATAATATAAAGATAGTAAATAACAGAGTTCAAGCTCCTCAAAATGCAGATAATACAGCGCCTAATATATATCTTGTTAGAGTACCAGCAGGAGTAAACACTACTAATCTTTTAATCAATTCAAATTGCGAAATTAGTGGAAATATTTTAGGTAATAGAGTTTCTTCATATTCTACATCTTCAGAATTCATACTTAATCATAGTTATATTTCTTCTATTCCTCAAACAGGAACTTGGGATGCAGGTAATGAACTTTATTCTACCCCTTCTGTAAATGGAAGTTACAAAGTGTTATGTATCAAAAGTGGAACAATAGGTACTTTGGCATCTACCATAAATTTAGTGGCAACTAATAATAATAATCTTTTGACTTATGGAGCTGGAAATATATCATATTCACAGTTAAGAGAAGGGCAATATATAACTCTTACAGGTAGCTCAAAAGTATTTAAAATTATAGGAACAAGAGATAGCACAGGATTATATATGGATCAAAGTTATGATGGTAGTACTGGAACTGTACAATGTGCTTGGAGTGCTCCTACATTTGTAAATGAACCAATTAACTATTTGAATACAAGTATAACAACTACAGTTTCAAAAACAGTAGGAAATATAAGTCAATTCTATGAAGGAAACTTAACAACTGCCAGAACCTTAACAATAAGTGCTGATACTACTACATTGCAAGGTACAAGGATACATGCTATAAATAAAACCACTAATGGGAGTTCATGGACAATTACACCTGATGTAGGTGTAACTTTTAACGGAAGTTCATCTTCTATTATTCTTTCTCAAGGATCGACTCTTGACTTAATTAATACTGGAGTTAATCAGTGGAAAACTTATTATTTAACAGGAGTTGGTAGTTCAAGTTCAGGTACGGATACAACTAAATTTGTTACAAAGAGCATTTCCGCAGATGTTACCAACACTACATCAACTGCTGCAGATGTAGGACTTTCTTGGGATGTTGTTGCAGGCACTAGTTATGAACTACACATTCAAATGCTAACTTCCTCTGATAATACAGGGGGAATAAGTTTTACTTATTCTGCTCCTTCAGCTACTGGTGTACTTTCCAGCTTTACTGGGAATAGTACATCAACGACAGCAGTTCAGAAAAACTTTATTTCAGCAAGCGGAGGTGCTGTAACCGGATTTAACAGGTATGTTGGAAACGGAATAGTAGATATAATTGCAAAATTTGATATAACTACAACTGGTACACTTAAGATACAATTTTACTCTGCTGTAGCAACTCAAACGTCAACAATAAAAGCTAAAAGTTGGGGCACTCTTTCTAAATTACAATAATTTTTATGAAATATTTTCTTCTTTCTTTATCTTTAATATTAATTGGGTTAACATCTAACTCACAATATGGTGATCAATCCATTGTAGCTGTTACAGTGGGAGGTCCTACATTGCAGGGGATGTTACATCTTCCTTCAACATATAATACTGATGGTACTGGCGTTAAGTACCCTGCTATCATATTTATACCTGGTGCAGGTGAAGGAGGCACAGATCCTACTAACTTAACTAAGTATGGACCATCTCATTTTATATCTACTGGAGAATGGACAGGAAACGAAACACATCCAATAACAGGTTTAACAGAAAAATTTATAATATTAAGCATACAAGCAACTAGCAAAGGAGGTAGTGTTACTGCTCCCCAGGAAGATAGTACTGCTGGTTGGTTACTTAAAAATTACAGAGTTGATCCAAATAAAATTTATGTTACCGGATTAAGCAGAGGTGGACAACCCACAGCATGGTATGCAAGTCATATAGTAAGTGCATTCCCTTATGTGTATTTTACTCCTAATCATATAGTAGCTGGCTCATTTCCTATGAGTGCTGAAACTAATGATAATGACCCGGTAAATTTCCTTTTAACTGATAGCATACATGTCCACTCATATTCTGCTCTAACTACAGACCAGAAAGGACATGGTACATCTGTTAAAAATTTAGTAGATCATATTAATGCTATTGTTCCCGGTTATGGTATTTGGACGAATATTGACCCACAGGGTCATGGTGGATGGAATATAGAATATAATCCTAATTACAAAGTAAATGTTAAAGGATATAATGTAAATATGTATCAGGAAATGTTAATGTTTCCAAGAAAAGCTACAGGTACTCCTGTAACTAATACTATAACAACGACTGGAACATCAAGTTCTTCTTTCTGTGTGACTTCCTTATCAGGAACATCATTTACTGTATCATTTACATCAAGTGGTACATTTACATCTAATACTTACACAGTACAACTTTCAGACAAAACCGGATCATTTAATTCACCTACAACAATAAGTTCTCCCTTATCAAGTAATGCTAATTCGGGAACAATAACTGCTACAATTCCTGCAGGGACACCTGCAAGTTCTGCTTATAAAGTGAGAGTGGTAAGTTCTAATCCTGCTATTATAGGAAGTCTCAGCTCTAATCTAAGTGTAAGCCTTGCTTCTAACAGTATTAGTCCTACATCTTCCCAAAATATAGCAGTAAATTCCAATGGTGCTACATTAACTGTTTCTGAAACTGCCACTCCAAATTCAAGAATGTGGTATGATGGTTCAACACCATTAAATGTAACCACTACAACATATACTCCTAATTTCAATTCTGCTGGTTCACATAGTATAACCTGTCATTCAGTATATGCTTGTGCTACAATTATAAGTAATGCTGTAAGTATAACTACTACAACTACTTCTCCTTCAAGGATTTACATAACTCCTACACCAGGACAATATGTTAGTTTAAATGGATGCAATGGTACCTTCAAATATAATCCTGGTGATACTATTGTATTCAGAGCATCTTACAACTGGGATAGGGTAGAGTTAAAGTGTCTTAAAAATATCACTGTGATTAATGAGGGTGGTCAGGTCAGAATGGGGGATTATTATGGAAATACTAATTCTGTTATACTTCCAGGTGGATTTGTAATAGATAACTGTAGTAATATACATATTACAGGCACAGGAACTCCAGGTGTCCAATATGGATTTCTTGACAGCTCTAACAATATGAGAGGTGTTGGGGTTCAAATAGTTAGAAAATCAAATTATATAGAAGTTGACCATCTTGATATCTATAAAAGAAATGCAGGATTTTGGGATAAAACGGAACAAGCAGATAACAACTGTATTGATACCTTAGCATTCCCATTAATGGTAATGCATGATCACAGTTTTCATGATAATTATATACATAATATACTGAATGAAGGTATGTACTTAGGACCAACTGCTCCTAACTCAAATGATACTACCTCAGCAGATAATCAACACCCTAAAGTAAACTGTCCGGATGGCAGCAGAAATGTTACCCTAACAGCAAGGATGGGCAATATTAGAGTCTACAACAATATTATTGATAGTACAGGTAGAGGAGGTATACAGTTATCTTCAGCTGACAGTGGAACTAATTTGGTTTATAACAATAGAGTAACAAGAAGCGGTTACAATGGTACTTATGGACAGGGCAATGGAATTGTAATTGGTGGATATAGTCATGCTGATGTGCATGATAATTATGTTTCATCCACAACAGCAACAGGTATATTTGTACTTGGATCTGGACTTAACAGAGTATATAACAATATTGTGGACAGTTCAGGTATAAGAAGAGATGGTGCCACTGGGACTAATATTCCAAATTTTGAAATAGATACAAGAAATGTAACTAACCCTTCTCCTGGTCGTGCAAATCCTGAACTACTAACATTCCAGTTCTACAATAATACTCCACTTACAAGAACATCCAACTACAATGTGGTAATAGATAAAAGATATGATACATATAGTCCTACAGGTAGTTATATTTGTAATTCAGGAAACGTTTACAATTTTTATAATATTCCTTATAGCAGCAATTGCGGACAACCTTCTTCTGTTGCTACCGGAACAATGACTTTAAGTACATTTTGTGTAACACAAACACTGACTGCAACTTTTTCTATATCATTTACTTCAGTAGGAACTTTCAATTCAGGAAATGTATACCAGGCACAACTATCAGATCCTTCTGGTAGCTTTAATACTTTTACTGTCATAGGTGCTACCCCAAGTACTGCAAATTCAGGAAGTATCTCATGTACAATTCCTGCAGGAACTGCTACCGGAACAGGTTATAAAATAAGAGTTGTAAGTACAACTCCTGGATTAACAGGAAATACTACATCTGCTTTCACTATTAACCTGGCAAGCAATAGCATTACACCTTCCGGAAATCAGGAAATTGAAACTAATGAAGCTGGAGATGTCATTTCTGTAACCGAAACATCCACTCCCACATCAAGACAATGGTACAGTAATGGTGTAATTATATCAGGACAAACTTCTGCAACCTATACTCCATTATTTTCAACTGCTGGTACTTATTCTATTACTGAGAAGTCAACTTTTGCATGTGGAACTATAACAAGTAATGCAGTAAGTGTAATTGTAAGTAATCCACCACCACCTCCACCTCAAACTATAATGACAGGAACAATCTCTGGTAATAGTTTTTGTGTGAGAGCAGATACAGGAGCAACATTTTCTGTTACATTTGTCAGTTCAGGTACATATAATAGCAATAATCAGTATAAAGTAAAATTGTCTAATCCTAATGGTGGATTTGCAACTTCAACAAACATAGGAACAATTACAACTAATGCAAATTCAGGTACTATAGCTTGTAAACTGCCTTCTAATCTTCCTACAGGAATTCACTATAAAGTCAGGGTTGTAAGTACAAGTCCTAAAGTTACAGGTACAAATAGTGGTAATATAAGTATAAGTCTTGCAAGTAATTCAATTTCACCTGCAGGAACTCAGAGTATTCTTAAATCAGTAAGTGGTAGCACACTTTCTGTGACAGAAGGATCTACTCCTATTTCCAGGAAGTGGTATTATGGAAACATCATAATTCCTGGAGCCATAGCTACTACTTATACACCAAATTTTAATGTTGCAGGTACCTATAGTATAACCTGTCATTCTATTTTTCAGTGTGGTGAAATAGTGAGCAATGCTGTTTCTGTAACAGTTAAGGATCCAGCCCCACCACCTCCTCCTGATACAATTTGTATAACAGATCATAATTGGCAGCATGATACAATAGTAACTAAAATTAAGCATATAACTGTACAAGTTCCTACTATAACTTATACAACAAAATGTGATATAGTATTTTGGTTTATTAAACTGGGTTGCCATTTAGAGTATGATACTACTTATAGAGATAGCACCTATGATAGTATATATTATGCTCATCAACAAACACCTCCTCATGATACAACGATTTGCACAGTATCTCCTGCATTCAACGTTGGTACATTCTATTTCAATGGTATAGGAATTCCTACTCCTACTGTAATAGATACAGTTAAGAATTATATTGGAACAAAATATATAAGGTATAACTGGACCAGAGGTGGAACAAGTGTATATACTAACAATGTTCCTCAAATGCTGGATAGTGGTATGCATGTGGTTCTTATAGTTAATAATAACACCGATGGTGCAACAGGATTTTCCCATGTACTTGATTCCTTAATGAACCTGGGTAAACCAGATTGGTTGGTAATAAGAAATGAACCAACTCAAAACGTTTCTTCAATTAAAGCTTTCATTCCTGATATACGGGCAGGTGTAGCTGTAGGACATGCTAATGGAATTAAGGTTACGGCCGGTGGTCTTACACCAGATTTCATGTATAGTGTTATCAATTATATGAGAACGCATGGTCAGGTTAGCAGAGGAGATTCAATAAGAGCAGCTCTTGGATTAAATATGAGTAGTTCTGATGCCCTGGCAGCTATTGCAAGGAATGATTCTCTTATAAATGTACTTGATACAGTAGGAGTAGATGCAATAGATGTACATGCTTATGAACCATTATTATCTGATACTGCTCAGGGAACATTAACCGGACTATTACCTATTGTAATAGAAAATGTCAGGTTAAGAACTCATAACAAGGACATAATTACAACAGAGACAGGCACTTACAATCATAATTGTAATTTGTTAAATTCATTGATTACGCAATGGATAACTCTTAAAGCTAAGGTGATTATTTACTTTGATGGAGTGGGTGTTGGTGCAAATGCAGTCAAGTTACAGGATTGTTATAAGGGCATAGTCCAGACATTCCAGAAATAATGCAAAATATTATTTTAAACTTAGACGATTAATAATTATATTATCATATTCCCTAAATTATAATAATTGAGACCATATTCTTTGGATTATACAAATGGTGACCCAGAACCTACAGGAGGCTTTGTCTGGAGTGGAGAGAAAATTGACTGTTTGGGCATATGCCCCGGTCAGACTCTTAATAAGGTAGTCTATGCCATTGCCACAAAGGTATGTGAACTAGCTGCTCCTGAAGATCTAAGTAATCTTACCCTTGAATGTGCACTTGATATCTTCAATAACGAGGAAGAGGGAGACAGAACACTATCTTCTGTTATACAGTTGTTAATAGATAATGAATGTGGACTCAAAGAATTAATTGATAGCATTCAAAGTAAAATAGATGGAGAAGGTGATGATGCACTGGTTTTAGATCTTAAATGTCTGGCCGTAAAAGACAGTTTTGGTAATCTCCTTCCTTATAATACACAAACTGTTCTTCAGTCACTTATAGATAAGTTATGTGATATAGCAGATCTTATTACAGGTCTTTCAGGGAAAATTGACGAACTTCAGGAACAGATTGATGAAATAGTAGAAAGATTACCTTCTGATAAGGAAGATCTCATAACTACTTGTGTATCAGCAAATAAACCTGTTAAAGAATCTGTTAAAGAACTTGCAGAAGATTATTGTGATTACAAGGAGCAAGTTGGATCCTCAACAGATATTCAAAAATCTATATCTCAACAATGTCCCTCTCTTTCTGATGATTTAAAATCTGTAAAGGGATGGGAACAAAATCCTGCAAATCTTGCAGAATCACATGGTAATCTCTGGATTGCCTATTGTAATTTACTTGATAGAGTTAAAAATATTGAAACAAATTGTTGTAATGTGTCTTGTAGAGATATTACAATTGGAATGGAAGTTATAGATGCTGCTGATGGGAAGGGATTCTATCTTAAATTTAGTGAAGCTGCAGGTACTTCGATACCTGATGGTTTTGTTGATAAAGGATCTTATGTTACTCTTACAGATAGTAAAGGTGCTGTTATCAGCTATGGTATAGATATATCACAGAATTCAACCACTGATCAAATGAGTTTAATAGGATTGGATTTGAATAATCCAATTGACATAGGTGTTAATGCAGTACTTGGTTCAAGTTCATTACAATGTGAAAAATGCCTTGCTACAACCTATAGTCCTACTTCTGGTTGTCCTGTGTGTCCTATTACAGTTTCAGGAAAAGGTGGAGGAGTTACAATTCTATATACTATGGGTTCTTCATATCAAACCCTTGTTATACCTGCAGGACAGGTTGGATACATTCCTTCTGATGCAAAAGTTATAACAAAAACATCTACAATGGGAGCAATTGCTTCTTCTGATTGTATAGATTTAACTGGTGAAGATTTAGTATGTTATGGATTCATAAGTGCTGTTCAGAATGACAGTGGAAGCCATACAGAGCCTCTTCAAAGTAATAATGTATTCTATCAGGGATTACAGGTTGGTGCTACAAAATACATGTTCACAAATGAAACAGCATGGGACGGTATAGGTGATACTTTACCTCCTGCTATATATGGTCTTCCTGGAATAGGACAACTTATAATGGATATTAAAATCCAGGGTGATCTTGATGACAACTATGGTAACAGAGCTTTCATTATTTTCAAAACTGTTCCTTCAATTGGTGAACAATTATACTTAATATCAAGAACAGCATTGGCTTGGGGAGATAATATAAATATGCCTATGTTGTTACCAGCTCAGACTTATGATGATATCATTGCTGAACATGGTACTACAAATGTTCCATATTGCTCTCCTACTTCTGATTCTTCAAATGTTTAAAATAAAATAAAATAAATGGCTTGCGATAATTGCACAACACCAGATTCTCCAGCACCTTGCCTATCCTGTCACGATATGGAACTACAAATGCAATCATTATGTACCGAAGGCTGTTCTGAGTTTCCTTCGAGTGATTGTGTCCTGTACCAAGGTGATGATATTATCTCCTCAAAACTTACTATTAAGAAAGGAGATAACATGACTGCTGTAGTTAAGCAGTTATCTAATAACAATCTTGATGTAACTATTGATATATCCTTTAATGCTGCTACAAGGCAATTGTGTCTTTCTAAAAATGGCACAACAGTTAAATGTGTAACAATACCAGATCAGGATGATCAATATCTAAAATTAAATGGCAGTAATCTTGAAATTTGGAAACCAGGTGGAACAAATGATGTAAGAATCAATTCTGTTAATCTTGCAACTATATTTACAGAGACCCAACTTACATTCCATTCTTCAAGCTTATTCTTTACACAGGCAGGAACGAAAGGACATGATTTAACAGTAAATATTGTTCCCTCTACTGATCTGGGAAACTCTTTAAAACTTGGAACTGATGGAAAGCCATATGTTCCTCAACAAGCACAAGAATTGTCAGATGTTCAGATAGTTAATACAGACTGCTTGACATGGACAAAAAGTTACAATGCAGGTAAAATCACTTACACTCCAAGCTTAGATTGGAATTGCATAGCCTCTCATGTATGTCCAATCTGTGTAGCTTCTTCACTTGAACCTATTAATCTTAATGTCACTCCAGCTTAATGGCTAACTTTATACTTACATGGAATCCACTTTGGCCGGCAACATCTCAAAAACTATATTATAGGAAAAAAGGTGATACTGTCTGGCTCAATCTTGCTACAGTTAATCCTAAGGTTGATACTTACAAGGCTGTTAATCTTGATGATAATACAGTATATGAATTCCAGGTAGAGGATGTTATTATATCAGGTAATATACTTTCCAATATAGATGATGGGATTGAAATGATTTGTGTTCCTTTAACACTAACAGTTTCAGGAAATACAGTTAATTACTCCTTCTCTCCGGAAGGAGAAGACATTGATCATTACATTGTTGAACTATTCAAAAATGGAAAATCAGTCCTAAAGCAAACATTTAATCCTCCTTATGCATCTACAGTAACAGGAAGCTTCACAAGTCTTACTGCAACTGATACATACCAGATAAGACTAAATGTGGTATCAAGTGTAGGTGGTACAAAAAGCTGTACTCTTATGAATGTAGGTCAAATATCTTGTACAAAAGCCACTGGTATTACAGGTACAATAGTATGAAATTAATAACTTTAACAAATATAACTCTTAATTCTACACCAACTTCACCGGTTACTTTCTATATGAGTTGGAGAAGAACAAAGGATGATGATATACCATCCAGTTACAATGCTCTACCCAATGTAAGTGTTGATACAGATGGTACTATACTATCTCCTAATCCTTATAAATTTTCTGTTCCTGACACTTCCATAACTGTTAAAGCTGTCTCGGCTTGTGGAGACTTTTATCAAAAAACATTTATAGTATGTGAACCAGTAACTAATCTTGCTGCAAGTATATTACCTGTATGTGATACAGGATATACTCTATCTCCTGATAAAACATATTGTTATAAATTAGATCAAATTCCTGCTTCCCTACCCAGTGGCTCAGGAGATATAACAGTTGCCACAAGTGGCAATCCTTATAGCACATGTGGTAGCTATATTTATGGAAATTCTTATACTATATCAGGTTCAGGTCCACATACTTTATTGACTCCAAGTGGAACATTTTGGCTAAATGGTGGAACATGTGCTGATAATAATACAACAGATGGACCTATGAACAGATGTGCTTTATGGGCCTCCAATGTTCAGGATGATCAGGATATTGGTTTTTCTGTTTGTTTGACACTAGCTACAACCAAAACTTACTATGTGGGCATAGGTTGTGATAATTATGGTACTATCAAACTTGATGGTAAAATCATATTAAAACAGGATGAAAATGTATTAGATACAATGTATTCAATAGGTGGTTCGGCATTTAAAGTTTGGCACATATATCCTGTGACAATACCAGCTGGTCCCCATGTACTTGAATTAATAGGCCATAATGTGACAAATATTGCCGGAATGGGTGCAGAAATATATGATAATACTCAGGCTGAATTGGCTGCTGCAACTTCATATGCTGATCTTAATCTTATATTTTCTACAAAAGACTATAGAGGTCAACCTGTTCAATATGGTACAAATGGTGCAGGATACAGTTGTCCTGATGGTTATTACCTATCTGCATGTAATGCACCTTATGTTTGTAAAAAGACAACTACAAAATCACCATCAACTGGTAAATTGTCACTATCTTTCTCTCCGGAAGAAGATTATACCAGCCAGTACAAGATACAAGTATTTGATGCTAATAATCTTTCTGTAGATACAAATCATGAAACTCTATCTGCTCCGTTCCCTGCCACTGTAAGCAAACAATATAATACACCAAGTTATGGAAATTACGTTGTTAAAATTACTGCAACTGCATGTAATAGTAATGTAGGCCAGAAAAGTGTAAATGCAAATGCTTTTTGTTCTCCTGCAAGAAACCTGACTTTGTCAGGTGCCCCTGGTACAACCTCAGCTAACTTCATATGGACTGCTCCTCAATATGTAAATAGTACAAACTACACATGGGAAGTATACAATAGTTCAAATGTTGTTGTTAAATCAGGTAGTGTTCTGGGAAATGCTTTATCCGTAACCGGACTAAGCTCTGGGCAAAATTATATTCTGAGATTATACACTAAATGCCAGGAAGGTGTTTATAGTACATCAATAAATTATTCATTTACAACTAGTTAATAAATGGTAAGTTGTTCAAAACCGACTCCAAGAATGGGTTTTTGTGATTCATCAAATTTAAATGAGATTGCTTATCTCAGGTCACTTGTTGCCTGTTTGATAGCAGATGTCAAAAACCTGGCTACTCTTATTCAATCTCCAAGCAAACCACCCATATTTATACCATGGGCAAATATCACAAATAATCAATATATAAATTCTGATGTTGATACAAAATTTGTCCTCTACTTAAATGGTGTAAGATTTCTTAAAGAGGGAGAAGATTATATGGTATTGGATGAAGGTGGTTTTCAACTACTTGCTGATAGCCTTACAGACACACCAAATGATTATATTCTTATAAGATAATCAAATCAATTATTTTAATTCTTTCAATTTTTATATTAAATTTTAATCTATGAAACAAACTTTTTGGCAGAAAAATCAAGTACTTATATCTGGTATATTGGCATCTTTGGCTGTTGTAATACAGCAATTTGTAGGTCAGTCCGTAATTGACTGGAAAGTAATCGGCTTAGCTGCATTTACTTCTGTATTGTCAGTAATAGCAAATCA
>JAOYNU010033087.1:0-12900 GCA_026745395.1 Tympanopsis confertula | reverse complement strand
CTATATTTTTTTATCGTAGTATAGCTCGGATAGGTTTAAAATCTATCCGGCTATACGAATCTTTAATTATAAAAAAATCTTAATCCGCTACTTCTTATTTAATAAAATAGTAGTATTTATATATATAAGTAGTTCGGTTTATAATTTCCGGGTTCGAGGCTATTTTTATAACTATTTCGCTATTAGTATATATATAAATAGGTCTCCTTTTTAGTAATAACCTTATCCTTAGGTCGTCTAGAAAATTTCGTATCTATACTATTTCGTAACTAATAGAATATAGCGCTATATATTCTACTTCGCTAGTCGATATAGTAACTATCTTTTATTTCCTAGTAGCCTAGCTAATAGTTCTTCTAGTTATTATTATAACTTATCTACTCGTATTTCTTTATTCTAGTACTCCGAAATTAGTATTATAGTATCTATATAGCCCTAGATCGTTATCGATATAATTAAATTCCGGGCTATAAATAATACTTAGATATTTCGATCCTTTTCTATATTTTAATATAGTTTTTATATACTTAAGATAATCTATTTTAGGCTATTTTATACCTCTAGTTAGGATATTTATATTATATATAATATTAGGTCTAATTATATTAGTAGTATATTAAATTAACCCTAGTATTAATCGGAATAGGGTAGCCGATTTATTATCTTTAATATCGCCCTTTAACTCTAGGTCTACTAGTTTCTATATTACTTCTAGCCCTAGTAATTAGATAAAGTTAAAGTCGACTATATCGTACTACTCGATTATTTTATCCTAGTATTTATCCTAAACGAGGCTTATAGTACTATCCGACTAGTTAACGATACGTATACCTAAGTACTACTTTAGGATACTTATTAGTTTAATTTCGATATTTTACTAGTATAAGTCTTTAACTAAGGCCTCTAGTCTTTATATACTTAAACCGGCTATAATAAAGTTATCGATATAAGTATTAATAATAATTAATTTTTTATTAGTAAAAGAATCGGAGCTAGTATTAGTATATATAGTAGAATCGTATAAGCTCGGGCGAAATCCTATATCCTTTAGGGTAATTCGTAATTTCTATTACTACTCGAAACTAATTTATTTTAAACTATAAAGTAGTTTCTTTACCTCTATAATCTTCTAATCTTTTTAGTATCCGAGCTTCTTTACTTCTTTAAGGTTTTTTACTATATACTTATAGATTTAAAAGGGTATTAGTATATAGATTATATAATAGAAGTCCTTTAAAAAGTATACCCTAATTATATTTATTTATATCTTCTTCTATACTAGGGCTATTACTATAGCTAGGAGAATTCTCTATAATACTAATTTTACTATACTTATATAGTAATCGTCGAAATATTCTCTTACCCGTTATTAGAAACCTCTTACTATTATTTATATTTTATATTTAACGATTTTACCGTCGGTATTATATTTAATCTTATATACTATTTTACTATCGATAATATTTATATTCTTAAAGCTATTTTAGAAGTAGAATATTCTTCGATTAGTTAGTATTTTTAGTTTAGTATTATTTACTTTTAGCTAATATTCGCGATCCGGGCCTATTATCGCCGTATAGTAGTTTAATTAATTTAAATTAGTTCTATTTATATAGAAATTAGTAAATACTCTATCTAATATATTAAATACTTCTAGGTTCTAATCTATAATAAATACCCTACTAAAATAATTATTCTTATACTAATTTAGCTACTTATTACTAGCTATTATATTATTATTTTCTTTATTTTTATCTTCTACTCCCCCTCAGCGAGTAGATTAATTAGTTACTTTTAGGGTTAGTATTTATTTATATCGAGGTTTAAATATTCTAAATATATATAAAGTTTTCGTTACTTTTATAAAGTCGATAGCCTAGAGTTCCTCGTAGAATTTAATATTTTTACTAATTATAATTTTCTTTAACGAGTCTAGGGCTATTTTCTATAAATAATATCTTTAGAATCCTATAAAGATTCCTAATTTACCTCTAGTTTCTACTTTTCTTCTAATATTATTAATAACTCTTACTACTAATTTACTTCTTAGGATTCGTAGCTAATCTAACTTTAGTTTAGCTTAGAATAATATTACTTTACCGATAAGATCTAGTAATAATAGTCGAGGTTAATAGTAATAGATCTATAATTTATATACTTCGGCTATTATTTTATTTTCTATTATAGTTTTACTTACTATATTATTAATTAGGTATTTATAAGCATCTAATACCTAAGGCTAAAACTCCTAGGGTATATTTCTATTAATTATTATTAATTAGGTTTATATAAAGATTATTTTAAACCTAAATTTAGCTATACTATCTTATTCTAGTAAGTATATAGGGGTAGGTTCTAATAGAATACCTCTTCTTTAGTAATATTCGCTAATTACCCTAATACTATCTATTCTATTATCGTACTTTATTTATATTAGTAGTATTTCTATCTTAGTAGTAAAAGTTTTTAAGATAATTAAGACTTCTTTAACTACTTCTACTTTCGTACTAGTAATACTAACTTTTCGTTATCTAGATAAATTATCTATAACTTAAACTACGTATCGGTTAATTAAGCTAACTAGTTTATTTAATAAGATATCTAATACTAAACCTTTTCCTAGGATACTCTACCTCTCTTAATAATATTTTAGTATATATCTTAGCGATTTTAATTTATCGTATACTATATAAGCTATTTCCTTAGTTAGTCTTTTAACTTTATATATTTCTATTCCGTTTAATTCTTTAATATTAGTATACTTATAGGTTATTACTAGTACGTTTAGCCTAGGATAGGCGAGCTTTCTATAGATAAGTTAGATTTTCTCTACTTCTCTATTTATAAATACGAGATCCTATTCTTCTTTACTAACCGGATAAGCGCCTAAACTAACTATAACTATCTCTTTTAAAGCGGCTTTATTATGGGCCGGATCACTGGGTAGACTTTAGTGCGGAGATTCTATGAATTTATAGAGATAAGGAGAAGAGAAAATCTCTACTATAGTAGGGCGCGGGGGATCTATTTATAATTACTTAGTATAAATACTATCTTATATAGTATTATATAGAGTTTATATTATAGATAAAGTTTATAATATTACCCCCTTCCCCGTCTATTCCTCTAGTATAGCTATTTAGGCGTAGTTATTAATATATTATTATTCGGTTTCTCCTCTAATTCTTTAATATCTATAGTATAGAGTAATTAATATTTAAAGTTTTAAAGTAATCTTATTTTATTCGGGTATTAGTTATAATATTCTTTAAATTATATAAGTATATATTTAAAACTATTAGTATTATATTACTAATTATCGGGCTTAAACCCGGTCTATTCTACTTAGTATTTAAGTCTCCCCTTCGTTATATAACTATTTAGGATCTAGGAGATTTCCTATTCTAGTTCGTCGTCGATAAAATTAAGTTCTAATTCGGGGTAATATTAGCCGGGTAAATTAAAAGTTTCGGCTTTATATAAGTATTTAGGGTTAAAAAAGTAATATAATTTCTAATAAATAAAGATATCGACTTCGAATAAGTATTTTACTTATTATAGAATTTTAAAAAAATTAATATTCTAATTATAATTATATATTTTCTACTTATTAGTATTAATATATATAGAGTTACTAATTATTTAATCGATACTATAATAGTACTTATTAACTTATTTTCGCTAATATTTTTAAGTATTTCGGGTATTTATTTTTATAATTTCCTATATATCGTAGTAAATCTATATTTAAGTCTAGGTATTTTATTATAAGAGGTAATCGTAAAGTAGAATATTATCCGGGATCCGTTCTTAGGCGAGGTAGTTTCGAGGAAAGTACCCTATTTTAAACTTAATTAGTAATATACCGATAATTTTATAATAAATTATAAACTAGATATAATTAGTATAAGTAATAAAATTACTTAAATTTATCTTATATTTATTTATAAAAAATAGGAGGTATTTCTCGAAGTACTAATTTATAATTTTAGTATTTCTATTAATTTATATATAATAGGAGATATTTAGTCTTTATTCGATACTAAAATAAGTATATATTTCTTTCTACTATTTTATAATAAATTAAAAGCTATAATCGGATATAATAGATATAAGTAGCCCGAAGTATCGGAATATATAGTTATAGAAGAGTTTAGTAGTTTAGCGAGCGGTAATTATTCGGTAATATAAGATAGCGAGTATATATTTACTAAATTAGTATATAATTATAAAGATATTATCGAATCTATATTTATTTAAAAGTAGTTCTTTATAGTCTATCGAGATATACTACTAAAAGTATTCGGGGATAAATAATAGTTAAAAT
The DNA here is from genome assembly GCA_026745395.1 of Tympanopsis confertula. Taxonomy (NCBI): domain Eukaryota; kingdom Fungi; phylum Ascomycota; class Sordariomycetes; order Coronophorales; family Scortechiniaceae; genus Tympanopsis; species Tympanopsis confertula. The sequence continues at coordinate 8,573 of JAOYNU010033087.1, read as the reverse complement.
AGCCTAAAAGTATAGTCCTTTTAAGTCTTATTATATCTATAAATATAGTATACTTTACGGTATTTTATTATATTATACCCGATATTTTTCTAGTAATAGTAATAATATAGTAAGAGTTCTATTTTTATTCGTCTATTATATCTAGTAGTAGGTCGGTTATAAGCTTCTTATATAAATTAAGTATAGAGTTCTAGGGTTATAAGTAGTACTTAGAGTTTACTTAGGTTTTTAATTAAACTATTTTCTAATATCTAGTTATCTTTACCCTAATTAGCTTAAATTTATTCGGGTCTTTTAGTAATATAGTTTAGTCGGAGTACCTCGTCGATTAAAATAAAACTTTTAAATTTAGTAGGTAAGCTCTTAGATTATAGCTCTAGTAAATACTCGGATTTACTAATCGGGCTTAATTCTATTAGGGCGAGGTAGGCTATAACCCTAATAACTAAATTTATAAATAATAAAGTAATACCTAATATAAGTATTATATATAAAATTAGTATTAAAGTAATTTAGTATTCTTATTCTTTTCGCGCTTTTTATATTTTTACTTATTTACTTTTCTAGGAGAGGCTATCGGTAGTAGTATTATTTCTTTTTAATTAATAAGTAATTTAGTAGTTAAGTAGTATAAAGTCGTCGAACTAATAAGTTTAATAGCTATTTATATATTATTTTATACTAAAATACTCGAAAGTATAGTAATTAATAATATATAGAATAGGTTTTATTAGTTTTTAGAGTTCTAATTTCTATTCCTAGATTATAAGAATAAGTACGAGTATTTCTTTATTATAGATTTTATACTATACTTCGGCTTTATTTATACTATAATTATAGTAGAATATAAGATACTATTTATTATTATCTTATAATTAGTAGAATATACTAGTTATTATAGTATCGGAGGAGTTAATCTCGATTTTTATTTATCGGTTTAGGTCGTAAGTAATAAAGACGGGTTTACTAGTTATAATTTTATAGAAGTTCGTAAAAGTAGTCTTTTCCTCTTCTCTTTACTACTATTTTATATTATATCCGGTTAATTAGTATAAAAATTTAGCGAATTAGCTATAGTTACTAATAAATTTATAGTAGAAGTTATAGAATTTTAAGAAAGAGCGGATATCGGTAACGTATTTAAGGGTAACCTAAGATTCGATATCGCTTAATTTTATAAGGTCTATCTAGATACCGTCGGCCGATATAATATATCTAAAAAACTTTATCTAATATATATAGAATTCTATTTTAGTAATATCGTATTAGAGTCCGGTAGCTAAAATATAGGCGAGAACTTAATTTATATATTTTTATATATTCCTCTTTTATTTATAAAAAGATTAGGATATTATCGATATAGGCGATATAGATATTATCGAGGAGCTTATTTAAAGTTTTATTAATATATTATTAGAAGTTAGTAAAGTTATTAGTAATACCGAAAAGTATAATTTAATACTTATATAACCTATAGAAGGTCTTAATTATAGTAAACTCTTTAGACCCGGGGTTTATATATATCTTATTAAAAGTAGTTATAATATCTAGTTTAGTAAACTATTTTATCTTATAGAGGAGGTTCTAGGTATTTTATATAAAAAGTAGTAAATAAGTATTTTAGATTATATAAGTATTTAAAGTTCGGTAATCTATATAGAAGTAATACTTACTATTTAATTTTTTTATAAGGAGAATCGGGTTAGAGAAAAGATTTTCTAAAAATATAATAAATCTATTTATTAAATTTTCTTTTAAATAGTTATAAATATACTTAAGTTATTTAAATATAAATCGGTATAAAAAACGTTTTTTCGTAGTAGTTCGTCTTTAAATCGGATCTAGATATTATTAGGTTAATAAAGTAGTAGTTTCTTAGTATCTAATATAGAGAAAATATAAGTATACTCTTAGTATTCGGGCGGGATCGAGGCGGCTTCTATAGGTAAATTTACGTAGAATTCGGCGATTTTTATTAGAATATAGGCGAAATTTATAGTTTATTTTACCTTTTTTCGGGTATATTTTTCGAAATTATTTTATTTAGTAATAGTAATATATAAAATCCTTATACTATAATATATTATAATTAATTATATAAAAATTATAAAAGTAGTTATTTTATTTTTTTATATAAATTTTTAATTAGTAAAAGAGAAGTTAATATTATAATAATTAAAGAACTTCTTCTTAAAGAGGATATCCTATTCTATATTTATAATAAAGAAATAGTATTATTATTCGAGTTTTTATTAGGCGAGGATAAAATTAGTAAAGAAGTAGTAGTTAACCTCCCCGGCTTCTTTTCCTTAGAAATCGCCGAGGGAAATAAGCTTTTTAAGTTATTCGATAATTCCTATTCTTTAGTAAATTAGGTCCTAAATAGTATAAAAGTTTATATATATATATAGAAAGTTATTCTAGTATTATAGTAAACTTATATAAAGAAAAAATAATTTTCTAATTTATTATTTAAGAGATATTAAACTAGTAGTAATTTTCTATTTACTAATTCGGTCTCTAGTAATCCTATAATAATATCGATCGGACCTAAAAAGAAGTCTTTTCTTAGGCTAACTCGTTTTCTAAGTCCTCCTCCTTTTTAATATTATAGATATAATTATCTTCGAATTTAATATTCTTCCTTTTTTTATACTAGTAGGAAAAGCTCTACTTATAACGGCGGTAATAGAAGTAGTAGTAGTAATAAAAGTAGGCTAATTTATAGTAGTATTTTAGTACTTTAAAGTAGAATATCCGGTTTTTTCGTACTTAAAATATTTTCCCTCTTTAGTAAAGTACTTTAAGTATAGGTTTTTAAAGTACTTTTTATTATCTATATCGTATTCGAATTCGATATAAATACGTTTATTATTACTATTAGTTAGGGGTCTAATAATAATAATAATAGAACTATAAGTCGAAGTATTAGTTATTATACGAGGGTTTTTAGTATATTCTTAATAGATAAAAGTAGTATAAATAGAACTCTATTAGAGGAAAACCCTCTAGAATATAAATTAAGTATAGCTATTATTCTCGAGATTATATAAGATTTTAATTTAGAATATAAGTAGTAATTTCTCGTAGAGTTTTTTTTTAAAATCGTCGAAAAATTTATAAAGTAAAATAGAGAATAGGAGGAATTTACGAAAGAATTCGTTATTATTTCCGCTTTTAGTTAATAAGAACTTCGACTAATAGGTATATTATTCGGTTTTCTTATTATAATTAATAAAGAATTATCCTAAATACTCGATTAGTTTATTTAAATTAATAAAAAAAGTAGTTTTTAAGAGCTCTTAGGGTAAGAGGTAGTCTTTAGCTTTCCTAGTAATACGAATTAAAACGAATTCGACTAACTATTTATTATTAGTATAAAGTATATCTATTTTAATAAAATAGAAGATTTCGACTTTCTAATTAAGGAATTTCGGGGTTATACTATTAGAGAACTTCTCTAGGGGTTTAGTACTAAATAGGATACCGAAATAAGTAATTAAAAAGAAAGTAGTTTAGGACTATTTATAAGTTAAGTAGATTCGGGTATTTAATTTTTCGGTTTCCTTCTATAAAATAATTACCTAGTATTCGAAATTAGTATTTATAATCTAAATAGTAGTAAATTAATTCTCGATACCCTTAAAGTAAATAATATAAACCTCGGTAGTTAGGAGGTCGGCTTCTACTTCCTCGTATTATTCTATAACGAGTTTATATCCGGTATAGAGAGGGTGCCCCCTCATGCACGTGCCCCCCTAATGCACGCACTAATATATTACCCCTATCTATACTACTATCTTCGCAGCTTTATAACTTAACTAATATACCTTTTTTTACTAAGATATTACGATATTTAGATTAAGTAGACTAAATAGAGTCGTTTAATACTCGTCGTAACTAAGCTTTAGCTTCTATTCGTAAAGAAAAGCTAACTTTTACTAAAATAAGTCGACGATACGGTATTTCCGCTTCTATATTTTCGCGTACTACGAAAGGTATATAATCGAGGTCTAAAAAAGCCGAAATTTAGTAGATACTATCTCGTAAATTAGAAGAATTTATTTTATTATAGATTATATCGGAAGAAAGCTATAGGCGAGTAGTAAATACGCCTAAAGTTAGACGTTTTATAAGTATCGTTTCTAGTTATAATAAACCCCTAGGAAAAAGCTAATTTAAAGGCTTTTTACGCCGTTATCTAGTACTAAAAACGAAGCTTATACGTTCTATCGAATACTCTCGTATAAAAGGTATAACTTCTAATACTATAAAACTTTTCTACGACCTTCTATAATATATTCTAAAGGAGAAGAATATCTCGCTATCTAATATTACTAATATTAATAAAACTAGTATAGCTAAAGGCGAATCTCGGCCCGGAAAAGTCGTAGGAATAGCTAATACGGCTAGTACTAGCGTTTCCGTACTAGATACTACGGAATAGGTCTCTATTCTCGAAGCTATTACTATAGATAGGCGCTATCTTACCCTAGTTATCGTATATATAAGAAAATTACTTTAAGTATAGTAATTTAAGGATAAAATACCTAATTAGTAGTATACCTATACTAAGAGTAGATAATTAAATACTAATATCGTACTTAAATAGCTTTAAAAGGTATATTTACTAGAGACGAAGTCCTCGGATAAGTCGTATCGCCTCCTTATCCTCGATTAGTATACGACCTATATTACGATTAAATTCTAGTATAATTATTTTATAAATAATATTATAATACTTTATCTACCTCTATATTTATCTTATAAGCTTTAACCTCTTAATAGTATTATATTTTCGGTCTTTAAATATACTTTTCGTCGAGAGATAGCGGAATATAGCTATCTTCTATCGTCGGCGCTACTTAGTAAGTAACGATAGTTTTAGTACTATAAAACCGCTTCTAAAGAAGCTTTTAGTAATTATAATATCCGTACTAGCTTTAAGACTACTAGTATCTAGCTTTTTAATCCTACTCTTATACTTAAGAAGTACGGCGTTATTATCTAGCTAGATAAACGGCCTCTTACGCCCCCCTAGTAGCTAACTTCGAAGTATAATATACTAGAATACGTATAGAAGACTCTTTAGAAAGTACTTAATATCCGGTAAGAAGAAGTATATTTCTAGCGATACGATTCGGTAAATACTCGCGATATCTATAAAGTAATTCGTTTAAGCCGAAAAGCCTTCGAGTAGAAGTAGGCTTATATCGCTATAATTACCTAGGAAAACGAGTATTTAAAAGCTAAATTAGTTATTATAAAGCCTTAAGGACGGTATACCGTAAGAATAGACCTTTAAATATAGTTCTCGGATATAGAAGTTATCTATAAGTCGAAAGAGAAGTTAGTATATACGAAGGCTACTTTTATACGAAAATACGCCCTATTTCTAGTAGAAGAAGCTAACTAAATCGGTAGAATATATATAGAGGATATATTATTTAAGTTCTAATTTTAAAGTCGTATTTTAATATAAATTTAGTAGAATATTCAACTTCTACGTTACGTAGGATATCACGAAGGATCCTTGTATTAGGGGGGCACGTGCATAAGGGGGGCACCCTCTCTATAGTTTATCGATTTTAATATAAAACCTAGTATTCTTAGATATTTATTTTTCGTTTCTCGTAAAAAAGGTACTATAAGTATTATAGGCTTTATAGTACTAGGCTATCTAGTTATTATATTATAAGGTTATTATAGTAGTATAGGAGGATAGGATATAAATAGTTTTACTAGTTTAACCCGGGTTATCGTAAATATACTTATTAATCTTATTAGTATTTATTATAACTTATTCGGGCTAGGCCTCTCCCTAAAGTATAATAATAGGTAAAATATCGAAGGAATTTAATTCGGCCTAATTAGTAGTAAAAGTATACTCCTTTTTAATAAGTTTATTAAGTTAGATATAATAGAAGAAGACGGGGTCGGGTATAAGTAGGGATAAAGTATAGTATACGAAAGTACTCGTATATCGGGGGGTTCTAAAAGAATTATTAGTAGTATTATTTAGGATTAAAAACGGTTTCCTTAGAGAATAGGGTAAGAACTATACTTCTAAAAGTAAAGGTAAAAATATAATTATAATAGTAATTTATTCTTTTTTTCGGAAGAATTCGTAGTAATTATTATTATTAATTTCGGTATAGATATAATAATAGTAACGGGTTCTAAATATAAAGGCGGGTAGTATAAGGTAAGTTCGTTATAACTAGCGAATAAAGGTTTAAAAGAATATAATAAAAGTATATAGGATATAGGCTAGAATTATTCCTAATAGTCGTTAATTAATTTTTATAAATATATTATAAGCCGGATTACTAGGTAGACTTTAGTATAGAGATTTTATAAATTTATAGAAATAAGGAGAAGAGAAAATCTCTACTATAGTAGGGCGCGGGGGATCCGCTTATAATTGCCTAGTATAAATACTATCCTATATAGTATCACATAGAGCTTACGTTATAGACGAAGTTCGTGATAGGCTTTACTTAATTTAAGTCCTTCCGAGTACTTACCGACTTAAAAACTTATATTAGATACTAAGGCTATTTTCTCGCCGTTTAATACTAATATATCGAAGCCGATTAGTTTACCGCTTTTTTAATACTACTTCTTACTTAATATAATATAGTATAAGAAGTTTAGTACTATAATAATATCTAATAGGCTTATAAGTATTTCTAATTTTTTACTTATTATTATAATTAATATAGTATATATATAAGTAATACCGACTATTCTACTTCTAGTTATAAAATTATACTTATCTAAGAGTTATTTCGCCGTACCTTCTATAATAGTTACTATTCTATTCGCTATATAGATATTTAAACTTATATCGAATATCTAGGGCTTTACCTCGTCTTACCTAAGTATTATATAGCCTAGTACTATAGTAGTTTAATTATACTATTCTCCCCCCTAGATTTTTATATTAATTTTAGGGTTTAAAGTTTACTATTTATCTATAGGTTATATCTTTTCCTATATTATATTATTTTATAAGTAGTCTTTCTTTAAGTACCCCTTTTACTTATACTTATAGTAGGTTAATTCCTTATTAATAGTATTAATACTACTTCCGGTTACCTTTTTTCCTAAGTTTCCGGAAAGCTTCTTTATACTATTATCCGGTAATTAAGTACTATCCTTATACTTAGTAGCGTAGTATTCGTTCTTCTTATAGCCGGGCCTACCGTATCGATAGTATATTACGTTTATTTTATTATTAGTTACCTATATTTTTTTCTTATTATTCTTCTTCTTATCTTTATTACTATTATTATCTTTATTTCTATTTTAGTTTCCGTATAGTAACCGGTTAATCCAGTAAACGATATAATATATTATACTAATCGAGGCTTAGGCTAATCGAGTATCTCCTTAACCTTTATAGGACCTATACTAATTCCCCTAATACCTACGACCTAACTAAAATAGCCTATTTTATTTATAATTAAAGATTCGTATAGCCGGATAGATTTTGAACCTATCTGAGCTATACTACGATAAAAAAATATAATAAGATATAATACTTTCTATTTTTATAGCTTAGTAACCGGTATAAATTTAATAAATTTTCGTAATAAACTTTCGTAACCGCGCTAAAGAAAGGTAAGCCCCGAATAACTATAATTTAATTTATATCTAAAAGTCTCCTTATATATTACTAACTAAGTTATACGGAAAACTCTATTACTACCGGCTATAGGAGGAGCCCTTATTAGTATAAAAGGAGGGCTTTCTCCTTAGAGATTCTATACTACCTTATATTAGACGTAAATAAACCTATTTAAATACCTATAAACCTATTTAAACTACTTTTACTCGCTAATATAATGAAAATAACTACTAAATCCGCTAAAATAGATATTTCTTTCCCCTTTTTCCCTAAATTCTCCGAAAAGAATACTATAGTATTAGTACTTAAACCTACTAAAGCTACTATTATAAAAGTCGGAAGATTAGGGAGAGACGAAGTACTAGCCTTTCTAGAGAAAGGCTATAAGAAGCTTATTTTAGCCGGCTTAATCGAGGTAAACCTCGATAAGGTATAAAATTTATTAAAGGCTTTATAAGAGGATAACGATATAGAAGATATTAATATTATCGTCTTTTTAAAATTATTATATAGTAGTAAGTTTAATATATAGTTTATATAAGTAGCTAAAGAAGATTAAGATAAGGGGTAATTAATAAGGTTTAGTAAAGTCGTCGGAAGGTCTAAACGTAGGGCTCGATACGGTCGGAATTTAGTATAGGTAATAAATTAGGTCACGTAGGGCTAGTATTTCTATCTATAATCGGTTTTAAATAGATAAAAAGATACGTTAATACTTTAAGCCTTTTAACGCCGTTGCTGAGGGCAATAGCCTATTTTATTAGTCTCTAACTTATACTTCTTAGGGTTCTTATAGAGGCTAGTATCTAAGCCGAATATACCGCTGCCTACGAAGTTAGTACCGAATTAGTATACCTATAAACAGCTTATAACTTTATAAGGAATATATTAAAAATACCGGATATTAATAAAATACCGGCCTCTATATTCTATAATAATT